>VURO01049384.1:4168-49170 GCA_015108175.1 Pelvicachromis taeniatus | reverse complement strand
AGGTCGTGTTATAAAGTCTCAGCCTTTTTTCTAATGGATGGAAAGACTCATAATCTGCCTCTCTCCCTCAGGATCCCGACTGCCTCCCCTGCGCTCCGGTTTTAATCGTTACTGGAATTCTGTCGTTACTGAGGCTCTGCAGTGGCGACTCGTCCCCGTCGTCCGCTGGCTGTAGTGAAGTTGTCAGGAACATCATTGGCAGTGGGAAAGTTCAGAAATGTGCTCTAGAGGCTCTGACAGCTCTCAGTAACAGCCCAGGTAAAGCTGTCATTAGAGTTAGCATCCAGATTACATGAATGAAACTAAAAGGGAATACTGAAAACAAACAAGTCTCTTTATGGAGGATATAAAGACCTTCAGTGCATGTATTAAAAGTGAAGTTATGAGGGGTTTTTTTTTTAATTCTGTAAGATGCTTCTATAAAACAAAAGTAGTATATGGCGTTTCTGGAAAAACAAATATTAAAGAACACATTGAGTTCATTTATGTTCATGTTTGTGTTTCAGGGGCGAATGGCAAGCTGACGGACGTGTTTACACTTCTGATACACTATCTGAACAATCCTGATTCTGATCCCACTGTAAGTTTGTGTGTCTGTTTGTTCATAGATGTGAGATGATCACAACTATCGGAGATTTGTACAGCGGCTTTAATTCACACCTGAACTGGCTGTAGGTGTGAATTAAAATGTGAGTTTGTTTCTGTGTGTTTGCTCTGATATGGATGTACCCTGGCTCTCAACACATTACACAGGGTAGGGTCAATATCCTGACCTGTGTAAGATCTAGCTGAGTTTGATTTTTTAGGTCATTGTAAAGGTGATGGATGTAAGTTGGAGTAAGTTTTTCCATAGCGCACAAAATCAGGTCCTGTCGCCTGCTATAGGAGGGAATATCTTTCCCCAAACTGTGGTCGTAACACACTGTTGTCTTAAAGCAACACTGTATTTTGAAGGACTGTCACTTCTTTCATTATTTGTCCCAAACCATCCAGCAGATGGCGCCAGTCGCCTGAGTATCTCTGACCTGTTTTTACACTGGTCAAAGTTAAATTTCATTTGCTCACTTTTAAGCGTCAAAGATTCTTCTTTACACAGTTTTCCGTAATTGTCATAGAGTCAAATAGTTGTTTATTTTTGAATGGACCAGAACTAATGAAATAGGGAAAGGTTCAAGATTTTAAAAGACAGGTGGAGGGGAATAAAAATGTATTTCTGGACTGACCATTGTGATTTTTGCCTCAATAAGATTACTGAGTCCTTGTTTTTCAGGTGCTACATAAGTCCTACCAAGCCTTGGTAAAGTGGATGAGTGTTTGCGCAGACATCTCCTTTATAACAGACCAGCTCAGACACGGTAAATCAGAGCATTAGCATCTTCCCTGCAGCTCATAAAGCCTGTGCAATAGATCGACACAACAAATCACCTTGTTTGTGTCTGTTAGATCTCGTCCAGGTGGCGAAGAAGCGTGCGTGTGATATGCGCTGGGAGGTAAGAGACTCAACGATGGAGTTTCTGGGAAACCTGGGAGGGATGCGTGTCTGCCAGGTGTCAGCTGAGAAGGCGTGCGATGCCTCTGAGGCCCTGCTTGGCGGCTGCTTCTGTACCACTCCTCTCCTCAGGGAGGCTCTGCAGGATCCAGAGAGTTATGTGAGAGCCAGCGCGATCAAAGCGCTGGCACAGACAGTGACGCACAATTGGCAGGAAGTGGCAGCACCCACACAGGAGCAGGTGAGCAGAAGTAACGGCAAACCTGTCGAAATACGACCGAGGAAAGTGCAGATGTACATGCATATGTGACAGGAAGATTCTTGGTTGGTGTCCTTGTCACCACTGGCAGCAGGAGACGGTACCTGTAGCCCATTCTGGTTGCACAGGTAGACCGGCTGCTCCAGGATGGCACATCGACACATGTTGTGTCTGGGAGCACAGTCTCAAGAGCGTGGAGGAGATGGGTTGCTGGACAGGGCCGTAGAAGGGCATCAACCTAAGGGCATTATCAGTATCTGTTCCTTTTAGTAAGAGCCCTGCAAAATGTCCTCCAGCGGGCTTTATGACCAAGCTGTCAGAAAAAGACTTCATGAGGGTGGCCCAAGTGCCCAGCATCCCTCAGATTAGAACAGGCATTAGTAAGAAAACACCAGAACTGGCAGGTCCACCAGTGGTGCCCCGTTGTTTTCACAGGTGATCTTGCATGCACAATAATTATATAATTTTTGCCGTGACCTGTCCAGACTCTTTCACGCCTGTCACATGTGCTCTGTGTGAACCTGCACAAAAGTAAAAGGCTTATTCAACAGAGCAGACTGATGCAGTGGGATTTGGCATTTATTATTGTGCCTCTAGACACTTTGACATGTGGACCAGAGGAGCTGGGGATCAAACTGTGGACCTTCCTAATAGTAGCCAGGCTGAGCTAAAGACGCCTCCAGCTTCTGTTCAAAGCATCGATTGTATTAATGAAGAACTTATTCCACTTTTTGCCTTGTTCTGTGGAGTAACAACAACACTCAAGATAGAGATAGTGTGGCTCAGAACAGATATCAGATTTAAATGATCTTTATATATGTTGTCCAGCTACAGAAGCTGGAAGGGACAAGCAATCGTTTTGTAGTTTTACAATCTTTTCAGATTCTTCTAGTATAATTTTGACTTTGCTGTTTTTGCTAACTCGATGTCCCGTCTACCTCCAGACTGAAATCGTGACCCGGCTGCTTGAGATTCTCTCCCAGGACACAGAAGGGTTTGCCAGGAGGGCTGTTGTACAGTTCTTTATCGCCTGGTTCTCTTCACATTCGTCACACACACCCCCATCGTCGCCTGCCTCCCCCTCCTGCTCTCTTCTCATGCAGTCTGTACGCTCGGTCCTCTCACGTGGCAGTGCCGATCTGGACTGGGAGGTCAAAGTTCACACGCTGGAGCTGGCGGAGCTACTGCTAGACAAAGCCTTTTTGGGCCGCCAGGGTTACGTGAAGGGCTCGAACGCACGCCAGGCCCAACCACACGCGTACGCTGTGATGCCTGACCGAACATACGCACTTCACACACACGGAGACAGGCGCACGCAGGAGCCGGAGTCAGATTTAGTCGAAGTGTTGAACAGTCTGGTTGAGCAGGGAGTCATCGCTGCATTACTGAGCGGTCTGGTTGACTGCGATAGGCCTGTAGCTTTGAAGGCCTGTAGACTGCTGATAACACTCAGAGTGACAGTTTGTCCAGCATCGCAAGGGGACCCAAATGTATCCGCTGCCATGGCGACGGTTGCCAGAGTGTCCTGTGAGCTGCCCGGAGCAGGTTGGGCACAAGAGATCAGAAAGATCCTGGGTGTAAGGAGTGAGACTAATGCTGAGAAATGTTTAAATGGGCTCAATGCCACCAGCTCTGACGACTGCAGCGAGGAAGGTGCGAGCGCTGTGAGTCATTGCGAGCGCGTAAGCGTGTGTGAAGCATTGGGCTCTCTGGGTTTGGACGAGAGGCTGGAGATCCTGACTAGAAGCAGTGACCACGTGCATAACTCGCCCCTCTCACTGCTGCAGGACATACTAACTGCAAGCACCCCTCACACTCATGCAAACACACAACCAGGACAAGAGGTCATAGTGGACTGCTACTAACGCACACACACACAGTACAAATAAATCAAGGTGCATTTCTCTTTAAGTTGTTGTAATATTCTAATTTGTTGAATCCAAGAGGAGTCACACTAATTGTGTTTTTACTTCTTTCACCTGTGTAATTGTAATGGAGCAGATGAGTTGTAATCAAAAGGTTTTGTGACTCAACTGTCAGCTGCACCTCTACACCTCATTGTTACACCTGTATTTACCATCCTTTTTGATCATATTTCATGTAATTAATAAAAAAAAAACCCACCATCCTATAGGGACCCCAGCCACGTTTAAAATATAAAGCAAGAGCAATGTGTTGCAGTAAATTGTTGTTTGCTGTTAGTGCACCATTTTCAATGAGAATATGAGTTAATATTGACAATCCCAGAGGTGATGTGAAGGCAAAGAGTTGTCAAAGACTTTCTTTGCCATGTCCAACCTGCCATTGAATGATGTCATTGTGACCACTCGCACATTAGCGGGATGTAAAACCTCTACCGAAGTTTACTTACAACCAAATCCTCGAAATAAATGCTTATTTTTTGTGAAAAAGTGTGTTATTTTATTGCTTTTTTTTTTTACCAATCACTAAGGGAATCTGCGACGGCTTCCTCCGCTGCATCCTCTGACTGTGTAAATGTTATTTTGATGCGCTTAAACGCACACAGGAGGCATCTTTCAGCTCAGGTTTCAAAACACGCATTTCCCTGTCAAACGAGCGTGAAACCAAATCATCTGGAGCCACTTTGTTACCTCCTGTCTTCATCTGTTATCATTGCACTCTACCTCAGGTCCTTTTCCGTTGCTTCACTGTGTGTGCCTCCCACTGTCGCTGGTGTCCCTGGTGGATGTGCTTTAATAAAGCCCCAGAGTTTAAAGTGTGTAGGCAGAGAAGATGGGAATGGAAAGAGGCGGTGGCCGTCTCCACGTGTTTGCGCTCTAACTCTGTCACATGTATGCAGAGAGGGACACAGAAAAACTCTGCTCATTAACTTAAGAGCAGAATATCAGCCACTGCGCACACAGACACACACACAGTGATTATGTCATCACTCTGTGCTGTCCTCTACTCACTCAGCTGTAGTATCTCTCCATTCATGAAGTGAAACTGTTGTCGAGGCTGCTCCGCTGCACTCTTTCTGTCTGGGATGGAGGCTGCGGCTCTTTTCTCTTTCGCAGCATCAGAAGCAGACGAGATCAGTTTTCAGAAAGGAGAAATCATCAAGGTAAGTAGGTCTTTTAATGTATTAAGAAATGTTTTGTTTTGTATGTTGATGCAGAGTAATTGTGCGCGTGCATGTGTGTTATAGGTGACAGAAATGGAGGAGGATACTTGCTGGGTCACAGCAGAGATCCAGGGAAAGCGTGGCTACGTGCCCAGGAACTACATTTCCCTCCTTCCACACCCGTAAAAAGAAATGTTTTGTCCTCTTGTGTTTCACGAGCAAACCTTATCAACCTTTAAAATGTCTACTTGTGACTCCCTCAGTATGTAGCCAGACTGTTTTCCTGTGGGTGAATTGTATAATTTTAAGGACTTTTAGACACCTAAAGATAAAAAAGCAACAATTTAGGATGTCATCGTTTGTGCTTTATTCCTTTTGTGATCTAAAATGGGGGAAACACTGATTTACATGACTGAATACTTTTTTTTTTTAATTGTCCTTTAAATGCCAAGAGAAGTGTGTGAGAAGTGTATGCTACTGTGTGCTCTGTTAGGTGGTTTGCAGGACCGGTGTCAAGACTTGAGGCTGAACAGCGTCTGCGTTGGCAGGACACTGGAGTGTTCCTGGTGAGGGAGAGTGAATCAGCTCCGGGAGAGTTTTCCCTCTCTGTTAGGTCAGGGAATGCAACACACACACACACAAAAATGTCAGCTTCAGTCAGGATGAAAGAATGTGCTTAAATCTGACTCTAAGCATGGTCTGTTTCCATGTTCATTTTTCTAAAGCTCACTCTGCTGTCCTGCTAAAATAACCCATTCATCCACCTGTTATACCAAACTACACCTTTATGATCAATGACTGTTCAAAGCTGGAGCTGAACTCAAACCACACATGCTGCATGAAACACACACACACTCACGCACACACACACGTCCCTGCAGCGTGTCCCTGCGGTATTAAGTGTGCTGTTGGATGTTTGTTTTCCAACCCACTGACTAAATGAGCACATTAAAGCATCCACGTGTCTGTGAGCGTGTGTCAGGGTCGGCACATAGGAGAGCCAGACTATTTAAATTGCTTTATGAGAACCGGTTGAACTAAAAATATCACAGCAGCACAGACAGAGCACAGAGAGTGAGTGAGAGCGGAGGAGGAGGAGGTGCAATCTGGGTCACCAAAGTGACGTGGGACACATTTAATCACTGAGGGTAAATTGAATGTGTTCAATAATCGGGCCATTGCATAACAACAGACAGTCTTTAATTAAACACAGGTACATTATGTAATGGACACATGACACAGACAGGCACCTACTCACCGTGCTCATGTTAACGTTTTAAGGCGAAACATCTGTCTACCTGAGGGTTAAGAGAGATGTGTGCAGAAACAAAACAGTGTGATGCTAAAGGTGATCAGCAGAGGGCGATAAAGGTTCAGGGGAATGGTTGTGTAGTTCGTGCTCAGTCATATTAGTATACACACTACTATACAATCCAGGATAAACCAGGAGTTTTACATCAGGGGCCACATACGGCTCAATTTAATTTTAAGTGGGTTGGAGCAGAAAAGCTAACGCACAATAACCCACTTAAAAGATTTTCAATGTAAAGAAGGTAAGCTACAGTTTGATTCCCGGAGATGTCTTCAGAAAAAAAAGGCATTACTTCAGTACTTCTGTTTTTTATTATTACAAAGAAATGCTGCTGTAGTAAATCAAAGAGACAAAGAGGACTCACTGGGCTCAGACTGTGAAGGAAATAATGAAATGATGGACTTGCTTTGTTTCTTTGCTGTGACAGAAATCATCTGTGAATTCAATAAAAAAAGGAAATTTTCTGACAGTTAATGGTTAATCAGTTACTTTAGTCTGGTGAACAACAGCCCATTGGTTGTCTTTGATAGTAAGGAAGTTAAAACTAATGAAAATACAGTTGAAGGTTCACAATTTATTACCTTTCAAATGTCTACATTTTCCAGAACCTTTGCTGTAGAGCCTTATGTTTGACACCCCTGACCTCTGACCCTTAGAGAACTGTCTGTAGGCTACCCTTGTTGTCATTCTGTAACATGCACTGATTGAGAGTTTGGATACCCAGCAGTTATCTGCACTGCAGAGACACATGTTTCTGTTAAACACTATATCCCTTTTTAATAAATATGATAATAATATTTGGGGGTGAGACATTGGTGTGGTGGTTAGCACCATTTCCTAACAGCAAGCAGGTCCTGGGTTCAAATCTAGTCCGGGGCCTTCTGTGTGGATTTTGCATGTTCAGCGTTTGTGTGGGTTCTCCACAGATACTATGGCTTCAGTCTGTCAATAATTACACAGCTAAAATGTCACAAAGTCAGTTATTCCCCACGAAACAGATAGCTCAACAAAGGAGATTATGCGAAGTGAGGGGGTGTTGGTCACAACTACAGGATTTCATAGTTAATAAGTTTTGTTGTTAATACTAAACTAAGAATAGAACGGGACAAGTTAGGAAAAGATAGGGTCAAACAGCACGGACCAAAGAAAAGGAGAGGGAGAGGTTGGTTAAGATATTAGGATAGATGGGGAAGGTGAATGAGTGTGACGTGTAGTGTGTGACGGGGGAGCTGCATGTGTGAACAGCAATTTTCTTAAATCGAGCTCGAGACAAAGAGAAAGCGGGAAGAAAGATGGAAAAGTTAATGAACAACTATCATGATAAGAACCATTATATAACAGTATTAGGAATATTAATCATCATCTTCTTCATGATTGTCATCATTATGGTCATCATCACTACCACTTTCAACACAAACTCAGCCTCATCATCATCGAGAGCATCCCGGGTTTGAAAGTTGCCATGGTTTCATTACTGTGCTGTTTGAATCACAGCTGGAGTTTAACCCACTGCATGGCGTCCTTCAAAACTCCTATTGGGTAGTCAACAGGCTAGAGTTCCAAGTGTTGTGCGTCTTTTAAGAGTTAAACAGATAAAAGTTCCCCAGTGACCGTGATGGGACACATTATGAAACAAATAAAGACTAAATTATGCGGTCTATATTTTAATCTTCCTGATAATCTAGTGCAGGCTCAGTCTCGACTGCATGTTTTGTGTAGTGTTATTTAAAGAATATCAGTGTTGACCATGTTAATAATAGCTTGAGTGGTCATTTCATGGCCTCATTTTTCACGGTTGCTTCTGTGCCCTCTCCGTGCACGTTAACTTGTCTGTTCACACAAAGGCATTTGAAAATGATGGCACGTGCTTTTAGGGAGGTTTGTGGTGTGATTGAGGGAGTTCCTGAACAAAGAATGAGGACACGCATGCCTGCCTTCCCATCAGCTGTCTCGTTCTACTTGTACACCACTCTTATCTTGCAGCTATGGCGACAGGGTGGAGCATTTCCGCGTCCTGGAGGGCGGCGGTCAGTACTGCATCTGGGAGGAGTCGTTCTGTTCCCTCAACCAGTTGGTGGATTTCTACAGAACTCACAGCATTGCTGTGGAGAAAGTGGTCTGCCTCAAAGATCCTCCCTCATCCCCTCAGCTGTTGTCACACTCGGCGCGTAACCCCTATCCTAACCCTTACAAAAGCAGCTCTCAGGAGTCCATCCCCTCAGGCCGCCTCTACTCTAACCCCTCTCACCCGGAGGGAAATACATCATCGCATCTGATGAAACCAGTTGTGGAGGTATGACACACCACCTCGACGCGTCTCTGTTTCTCATAAGCGGCTCGTGCTTCTGTTAAACACGCACCTGTCTGTCTGACTTCCCCGTTTTGGCAGAAGCCTCGGCTGGCTCACGCCCTCTGCGACTACACCCCCCCTCACACCGCCCACCTCCACTTCCTGCGTGGCGACATCATTGACCTGCTGGACTGCTCGAGCTCCTTGAGTTGGAGGGGTCGCTGCCGAGGCCGGGTGGGGGTCTTTCCACCGGAATACGTGCAGCCGCTCTACCACTGACGCCACATCAGGGCCGGGGCTGCATTGCTGACACTTATCAGTCAGCCTGCAGTGTTTCTTATCCAATGACCAATCGCTGAAACGATTAGTCAAATGAGACTGACTGAGCAGATTTCATTACTGATTAAAGACCTATTTCCTGTCATCTTCTCACTATGACCTTTAAATGATGGGTCCTGCCTGTATGATAGCGACTTGTCGATCGCAAGATATGCCCGCCCTAATTCATATCGCCTGTTTTACTACAAACGGGACCATCATTTATCAAGTGAACACCACGCTGTAGTCAGCAAGATCTGAAACCGGAGACTGAGAGCATGAACCAGTTCAGATCCTGAGGTCATACATCCACTGCACTGCAGTCATTTCCTCATACACGTCTGCTACCTGGTGATGCTGCTGACCATTAGAAAGAATCCAGGGTTATTCACCTCATCAGTGGCTTCATTTTTCATACCCCAGGGCTGTTTCAGTCTTTTATATACAGTCTGTGGTGGAATACAGTTGGAAAGGAAGCGATGTCACACACACACACACACACACACACACACACACACACACACACACACACACACACACACACACACACACACACACACACACACACACACACACACACACACACACACACACACCCTGACGCTCCGGATTACCCTTTGACTGTTAAACTCTACCTAATACCTGCGTGTGTCAGTGGATTCACGTCTATTTAGTTTTAAAGAAATGAACCAACAGCCTGCAAAATCAGTGCAGCACTTTTCAGTTTGTTTGGGTTTATTAAAATAACTTATGCCATTTTAAGTAATAAAGACGAATAGCAAACTATGTTTCTGGTTCCTCTTCACAGATCTGAGGATTTGCTGCTTTTTGTGTCTGACCCCATTATCCTTATTTCCTAAATAACTCTGCAAGTTATTTACATATCAAAGCTTGGCTGTGCTTCATATTTTTGGGGTAATTTTACAGACTCATCAGGAAAACTAATAATAGCTTGATTTAATCATAGACAGAATTTAGGCATTAGGAGAAACCTGTGCCGTCTCATCTGAGTCAATCTGAAAAGCTTATACTGAAAATATAAAGTGAAAGTGAAATTTAACTTCACTTTTGCTTTGTGTAGCCATCTTGTCTTTGCTTGTACGCCTCACCCCACCACCACCACACCAGTGCTAGTTGTACATACACTACACAGAAGCCGAATAAAGAGTCTGGACACAAACATCCCATCCTGTGTTCATTTGCGGACGTTTTTATCTTTTTACGCACACATCATTCAGTTTATTTTAGATGTCACCTGGATAAAAAGATTACAGGACCACATAGAAATATTAGTACTGATCAAATTAACATAAAATTTCTCATTATTTCTCATTGGGATGCATTTGGAGCTTCACTCACTGTTCCATCGCTCCGGTTTCATGTTGGTAAAGACTTTGTGACAGCTTTAGGTCACAGATCATGAAAATGTGAGAAATTCTGATTAGTATTCATAAATCATGTAAATAAAATGGTAAATCAAAAGAACATTTAGTGCAAACATTCAGACAAAGCTCTAAACATCACTAAATAATCAACACTGAGCATGTCGTTTCTAGGCAACGATATTATGTCACATGCAGAGCCTAAATCACAATGATGCCCTCTCACTGCATATTTTGAAGCTTTAAATTAAAGGTGATGTTTGATGCCCTTTTATTTATGTTGGTTGGTTATGATTCACACACTTCAATGTTTTATTTTCATGGCAGATTTTTTTCTGGCATTTGCTTTTAACCATGCCAATAAGGCCCATTATTGTTATAATGATTATTATCTAAATGAACTGTTTTAATAGAGATGTGTGCTCTCTGCTGTCCACCGGCATCTACCAGCTTTACACTGTGAGCTGATGTCTTAATGATTCGGGTGAAATCTGAGCAAAAACCCGTTTGTTTCTTCACATTCTTGGATCTAGAGGAATCACTTTCCAGCTCATGTCGGAGGGACTACAGTTCAGCTGAGGCCAGATGTTAAATCTGACCTTACCTCAGGCAAAGTATGCATAGAGAAAAATGTTAATGCTGACCAGCAGGAGAGCATTGAAACAGCAGAACCTCGACCACAACACGCTCTCTCGAATGCTGGGGACTCTGGGAGCTGGAGTCTCCTCTGATCGCCGTACTGCTGAGATACACAATCCTGCCCTCTGACCACATGTCGTCACTCGCCGTGTTGGTTCAGAGTCTGCAACATCAACACACACACACACACACACAGCGAACACAGTAAGTTACTCAAAAGGCAGCAGTGTGTTTGTGTGTGTGTAAATGACTATTTTTCACATGATAGCTGGTTTTTATTCCTCGTGACTGCTGACAAACTCACCCTGGGAGCTACGGTGGCTGATGGAGGACACTTTTTGCAGAGGAATGTCTCTTTTTGGCTCTTCAGTTATTGTCCACCAGGTCAAGTTACACACCTGGAAAAATCAAAGAAGCAAAAGCAATACATTTTCATTTATTCAGTATCAAACCGATATAATCTACTGCTGTTTTGACGGTTTAACATTTCAAAAGTTACCCCTACTTGCTTATCTTTGCAAAAATTTGTAAGATCTTTATTGCATGTGTATTTATACTGGGTATAACGTCCTGTCACAAGCTGTAAACAAGGGACGATACAGAGAAGTGCGATTATCTGATGCTAGAGATAAAAGCTGCTTTCAATTGCCCCCTTTTCACAAGCGATCATCACAGCAGGTAGCTCTACATGTTTGTTTTGGCTGAGTATAACAGCAGGTGCCCTTCCTACAGCAACCCCAGTGCAGACACTATGTTATAGATGAGTGTGAGTCTGTCTAATTCTCTGTAGTGACAGGTTGTTTTCTTCACCAGACACAGACCATACTTACATAAGCTTATTTCCCTCATAGCCATGTTATTTATTGTGTCCTTGTGTGCACACCTGTTCGTGGGTGGGCGGTGGTGTAAGCAGCGATATAATGGTAACCACAATTGCCGTGAGCCCACAGAGCAGAATGGCGAAGTGGAGGTAGTGGACACCACGTAGCACCGCGGGTGCCGAATCCTCAACGCCACATCTGGCAGGAGGGAAGGCAAACTCCAGCACCATCCTGCACACACCGACCACCAAACCCACCATCAGGCCCCAGAAGGCGCCCTAAAAATCACACAAATACACCTAGATTGGATTACATGCCTTTCTGAACTTAGTAGCTGAATTTAATGTGACAAGAAGCATGTGTCTCATTCCTGAGGCAGCTCTGAAACACACACGGGCGCGTTCAGCTAATGTCATCATTTTCCCAGAGATCTAGTTTGTCACCGTCACATCACTCACTTCTCACTTACAGTTAATACACACAAACACGCAGAGAGGCACAAATCACTCCGACTCCTTCTAGTGTTCAGCCTTCAGTGAAGAATGTGATCTGTGCAGTTCGACTTCAAACGCATGAAAAAATAACTGCCTTGTAGCCAAAGAGTAAATATCTGAGCCTCACACTCATACTTAGTTTTTCTTTATTTCTCCTTTATTTTCATTCCAGCTCTATTTATCTTTTCGACATACCTCACATGTGCAGTTCCTAACATGCACTAATACTTACTGGTATCCAGACATGTTAGTAATTACAAGGTTAGATGACATTTCTACGAGCTTAATTCATTGCCCAGCTTTGAGCACGACACACATCGCGTTCCTGTGCAAACACTTTCGATTGTTTGCAATCTACAGTGTCATGCTGCTCAGCGTGTGACTCATCCCGTCCTGTAATGTGCGTCCTTTGACCCTGTGATTCAATATCATTTATATTTTTATTATGTTTATCCAAACATACAAAGCGCACAGCTTTTGTGTAACCATGCAGTTCATCTTTCATAACAACTTTTTAATAAACCTAAAGTGAAATGGTAACATATAAAAGACACAGAGACACTATGTTAGACACTATATGGACAAAAGTGTTGGAACACGCCTCTTAATCCTTGAATTCAGGTGTTTTGAGTCCCGTTGTCACGGATATATAAAACCAAGCACCTTGCCATGCAGTCATCGTTTACATAGAATCCACTCTGCTCTGTGTCCCCTGATCGTGGATCCAAGGCGCAAACTCTTAGAAACAAGTCTGCTTTGCCCGCATCTTAGGTTGAAACGGATGGTTCCTATAATCTACAATAATCTAAGAATTCCAGATGCTTTTCTTTCCAAGCTCCTTGGACTACAATGACCTGGATGACTGAGAACCTTCACAGACACATGTGAATGCGATATTTCAAGAAGGGAGTGACCTAGGATTTTCAAATTGGTGCACCTACTAGTAGTTTGGGGGGTACTGATGGCCACAGTATTTATTGTTACTGTGCTTTAATGTTAATAGCAAACAAAACTGAAGAGTCTAAATCGATGCTGGCGGCTCACTGAAGCTGTTCTAAACACACGGTGCTTTGTGATAAATGCTAATGAACCCTATTATGCACATAATATAATTTCTGTGTATTTCAGCCTGGACCAACGAAGCGAGCCAACGTGGCTAACATGTCGGCTTTTATGTAACAGAGATGTCCTTTGACCTGCAAATCACCAAATGTGTGTTTGCTTGGTGATTGCCAGCTCATGTTGTAACCTCAGGCAATTTCACTGCAAACACAAAATAATAAAAATCCTCTAAAGTAGATTCTGTGCAGCTTAACTGACTGGGAGGGGAAGTAGTATTCACAGTAAGAGGGAAGGGAAATCCTGTTCATTCAGAAAAACCTGAGAAAATGCTCTTTCTTTCTTTCAGTTTGTGGACAGCGTGCCAGCAGCGAGAGCAGACACACCCAGAACGTGCTCTATTAAAACAGGGATTGTGAATATCCAGAGGACTGGTCTTTACTTGCTGGCGATCAACGCTTGAACACGTGTAATATCAGCTTTAACCCAATATTGCTTTCCTTCTCATCTCCTCTGCGCTTCATTCTGGAGGTTCTACTTGTGACGATCACAGCAGGCCTCCGTCGCTCACGTCGTCTGTTATCAGAGATCAACAATGACTTTTATTGTTTAAAGTGAGAACTCCGGCTCCTATAGAGGAAGCAATAAACAATACACTTCATGAAGTGAGTTACTGACACACACAGCTTTGTGCTCACACACAAGGGACATAACACCAAATACTCTGTGTGTGTGTGTGTATGTGTGTGTGTGTGTGTGAGTGACAGAGAGAGAGCTGCACACAGCTTGATCCCATTTGAGGCTAATAAAACTATGCAGCAGTACGGTGTAAGTGAAAGGACAAACAGAGCAAACGGAGGAAAACCTCAGAAGTCCAGAATGTTCTCAGGGCAGGTATCCAGGATGGAGTCGTCTTTGGGTTAAGCTTCCTTCAGTGTGTAACAACAACTTGCAGACGTGTTTTCTGTCTGTGCTGAAAGTGTGTTTGGAATACATCATGATTTAATTGAACCTCTGTGATTTTTGCTATTTTCTGTCATTTCACTGACAAATGTTTTCATGAATTAAAAAAAAAAAGTAACTTTGAGTTGCAGCTGTAACTTTTTGATATTGATTGTCAGTGTGCTACCTGCTCATTGGTCCTCTTCCAGAAGACGGCCAGAGTGAAGACGGCAGTGACGGGTGGAGCGAGGTAGCTCGTCACCGACTGGATGTAAACGTACAGCTGCCCGCTGTTTGCTGACTGAAGGATGGGGATCCAGATCACGCTCACCACCACCAATATCACGGTCACAATCCTGGGCCAAATGCAAACTGTGTCAGCGCGTCTCTTTTCTTTATGAATCAACCTCCAGCTCATTCACATGTGAGCACCACACCTGCCAACAAGCAGCAGCTCCCTCTCAGAGGCTCGTGGCCGGTGCTTCTTCCAGATGTCCATGGTAAAGAGCGTGGAGCTGCTGTTGAAGATGGAGGTCAGCGAAGACATCAAAGCAGCCATCATCACAGCTATCATGAGTCCTCGCAGGCCTGCAAAAACACATGTCCAAACACTCAGATGCCAGCTGATGTAAACACCTGAAAAGTGTTTTGTGGCTACTTGGAAAAAGATCCATATTCTCACCACTTGGCATGAGTTCAATGACCAGTTTGGGGAAAGCGATGTTGGAGCATCCAACCTCAGCTCCACACACTCGCACACACTCCTCTGGATCCACACAGCCTACGGAGTCTGAAACACGAAGGCACAGTCAAAAGTTGTTCGCACGCAGGAGTGGAAGGTGAAGTTGACTTTTCCTCTCATCCAGAACACAAGTTGGATCGCTTTAAGTCCCACTAAAGGTACTAAAGGGCAGATTTAGGGACGTTCCATGTGAAAGCATTCAAATCTGTCTGTTCCAACTACCTACAACCCTCATTCACAGTCACACAGGAGTAGCCAGGAATTTAACTACTATCCACTACACTACCTCTTTAACCACCCTGAACTCCACTGGTTTTTCTTTGCAATTTGCTGCTTCGTTACCTGTTTAGCTGGTGACATAAGATGTGACATAAGATGGCATGTCCCTTTACTCACCTTACCAAAGTTTAGAGAGGACAAACTGTAAATTAAAGCTTTAATCTATAACCTGTTTTGACCAAGAATCTATTCCATGTGTTGATGTGACTCTTGGACTTTTAAAAAAAGTTTTCTCCAGTGAATTATCAGAAAACAGATGCATGCAAAAATAAGGTTTCTGTCACCTTATGTGACTGATGTTTACTTGGTGGAGTTTCTCTATTGAAACTGTGTCCCATGATGTTCACGCTCAAACCTGTTTATAGAAAAATTAGATCATGGCTTCAGACTGTGACATTTGAGGTTGAGGTAAAATAGATTTTTACATAGTTAGTTTTCAGCCGTGAGTTTCATGTGGCCAGCTGCCATATCTATGAGCGGTTCATAAAGCTACAAAGGTTACATTTGGCATGGCTTTATTAAATATGACCGATATGTTGTTGTTTAAAAAAAAAAAGCTAACAAACAGCTGATTCTGGGTCATTGATTGAGTTTCCTGGAATGACTCTTTCCAGGTACTTCAAAGGGTCAGTCCGAGCTAGACGGGTTCAAATGTATTGCCTGTTCAGTAAAAAAAAAAAGGAAAAGTCCTCTTTGTGTTATCATCCCTACACTGTGCAGCTTAACAGGGAAATGCTATTTGTGAGAAAAGTGTTAGCACAAACAGCTGAGTTTGCTCAGAGACATCATGACCAATTGTTGGATATTTGTTGTGTAGCCTTCTGAGACGAGAATGAGGAAAGGAATATATTAAAGCCACAAACTTAAACATGTATTTGCATAATCGCACACCACATAGTTATACATGCTTCAACTTCCTTGGCTCCAGTAACACAAAAGCCTTTCATCAAAGCTACTCAATCATTTGTCCCAAATTACAACCCACAGCTCAGCTGCAACATCCAGGTGGCCTGAGACACATTTCATTTTCACAAGTTTGCTACATGAAAAAAAAAAAAAATACAGAAAGGGTGACCTATTTGATTCTCCGTAGGCTAATGTTATATATTAACCCTCCACGGGCTTTCCCCCTATGTGCTGGCAGGAGGGTGGAGTTTAGTGCCTCTCTTTTCTAACCAACTCCCGGACACTCCGCCTCTCTGCCCCCGGACACCGAGCTTCCGTTGCCGAATTCCAGGCTCAGACACTCGCCGGCGGCTCCGTCACACAGTCTGCTGGACCTGGACAAACTTCGTGTGACTAAAGCGAGACTTTAAAGTAAAGAGGCTCAGCAGCGCCACGTTAGTGAAGACTGCTTTGTATTCTTTCGTGGAAGTTTACTTTCTTTGAACATCTGTACACCTCTGGCTTCAGCCTCGCGCTCCGATACAATTTAAAAAAAAAAAAAAAAACGAGGAAAAGCGAGTCGTCAGCGCCTCAGTCAGACTGAGTCACACAGTTTAAAAGTTTTATCGGAGGACTAGTGACTTCTTTCTTTGTGTCGAGTGCGTGTTCCGCTTTAGACTGACTCACTGGCAGACACACACACTCATCCACCCAGACAGCTGCTCGTCTCCCTCCGTGTCTGCCGGGCCCCGAGGCATGAGGAGCAGCCGATCCGGGCCGCAGCCGCTGTTTTCCGACTCCTGTCAGGTGTAAGGCGTGGCACTGGGCGTGTAGGAGGGGGGCTTTGTTCCAACAACACCTGAGAGAGAGAGATAGCTGTAACCCGAGAGCAGGGTTGAGCTGAAGCCTGCCCGGGTTGAGGACCTGATAGCGGTTTATTTGCCTCAGATGAAAATATCTGCCACTGGTCTGGTTTGTCCCCGGTCACGCGGACCCGGAATGGACCGTAATGACAGATCGCACGTCTTCCATGTTTGAACCCCCGGACGGACGAGTGGAAAGTGGGTCAGAGTGGTTTCGGTGTTTAACTATTTACTGACCTGCGGGTTTACTGGGGGACATGGCGCTATCTCAGGTCCAGTGTCTGGACGATCACCACGTCAACTGGCGCGTGAGCGAGAGCAAACCAGAGTTTTTCTACAGCGAGGACCAACGGCTGGCCCTCGAGGCACTCATCGTCGAGGGCCGCGACGCGTTCACGGAATACATCAGCAAGCATGGCGTCCGGGAGTTCCTCTCGGAACCGGAGCTGGAGCGGATTGCGCACACGGCGGAAGCATACAGGCCCGGGTACGAGCATCTCCAGAAACCCGGGACGCCAGGGCCGGGAAACACAACTCCTGGGCCCTGGGAAGAGACCGGAGACGGCGAGGTGTCTCTGGAGTACTGGCCGGACCGGTCTGAGGGTTCGGTGGCAGAGCTGGACCTGGGCTGGCCCGAGGCCATCTCATACCGAGGGGTCACGCGCGTGACCGTGCACACACAGCCTCCAACCGAGGGGCACACGCACATCAAGGAAGTGGTGCGGAAGAGCATTGCATCAGCCCAGAAGGTAGGTAGAGAAGAAGATGGAGAAACGCTTCACAGTGACCAGAATTAACCAATTAGCTTAGTGTCTTTTTCATCTCTGTATTTTGAATCATGTTAATATTCTCAGTTTGATGCTGGGATTTTATCGGAAGGTGTTTTAATTTTATTTGACCAAAATGTCGGGGACAAAACACATCTTAGCTGAGACCAAATTCATGACGAGCAGCATAATATAGAGACCTGAAACGCACCACAGCACTGAGTCAACACAGCAACAGGAAACCGCATTAACAACTCATCAAAAACCGGAGAGTATTTTCTGTGCTGCCAGTGAATGCACCACAGTGAATAATTGTTTTTAATATTGTGAATGTATAAAGCAGTTCACTGTCACAACCCCTCAAGTTTCAAAACAATGCTTCACCATCACATTAAAGCAAAGAAGAAAAATCACTTTGTACATTTAATAAATATGATTTTGCTTGGCGTTAAAATGATTAGGCAAGTAATCAGTTAGTGGTCTGACAGGAAATTACTGTTGTGACTCATTTGAAAAGCACTTTGGATTATTAGTCAAAATCAAGTGACTGAGCTGACAACAGACCATAATCAGCAGATTAATTGTTAATAACAATAGCTGTTCTATTAATTTGTTGTCTGTTGCTTAAGATCACTGTTTGTTTTATTTTATGTTATCCATATTTATCTGCTGCCAATCTATGAAGCAGTTGCACAATATGTTAGTCTGACGTTTTTGGACATATTGCAAGTTCAGTTCCCTTTTCTGTCCTCGTGTCATAATTTGCCACAGACCTGTCTTGACATGACAACAGAAAGGAGAAAAAAAAAAGCCCTGACATCACTGAATTTGTCACATGCCAGCAGGCTTCCTCTCGTATACATAAATGCTGGTACATGTTCATGCAGTAGTAGGGCTTTGCACCAGAGCGATGAAAGAAACATTGAGGCTCAAATAGATCAGACTTAGTGCCAAAGTGAAAGGCTGTTTTTTTACGCACATGTTTTTTTCACAATAAACTTCATACAAAAACCCCCCCAAAACATTAGAAATGTCAAGATTTGTCGTCATTTTCCAAAGTGTACCTGATGCTGCCGTTTTAAACATAAACTTTAAGCTTGGTCGCATAAAGAGAGCCGTCCGTCCCTACTGATGCAGCTTTGTGCAGCACATACTGTTCACTCACTTCACATTTTATCACCTCTCTGCCAAAAAACAGTCTCTGTTCCTAACAGGCTCTAAACCACAGGAATATTATGCTCAAATTTCTTGTGTTCCCAGCTTCCTTTGGGGATTGAATATCGCTGATAAAAGCAGCTGAAATAGAACCCACCCTCAGAGACCAGGAAGCACTAACACTAACATGTGTGGTTTTCCTGTATGTGTATGTGTGCTGTTTTTTTTTTTAGGTGATAGCTGTGGTGATGGATGTGTTTACAGATGTGGATATCTTTCGAGACCTAATGGATGCGGCCTACAAACGCAAGATTCCTGTGTACATAATCATCGACATGGCTGCGGTGCCCTGCTTTCTTTCCATGTGTGGCAGAGCTGATATGCACCGTGGACACCTGAAGGTTTGTATTGCCAGCCACATGCACGCACGCATGGATGATGTTTTGCCGAGCTAGTTAGAGAGAAGGGTACGCCCAGTAAGTATACAGTAATGGGGAGGGGGAGGAATGGGAATAACATCTGTTATTAAAGACGCCTTTTTTAAACTATATTGTCGCTATACAAAGGAAATTTTTGGCCGGCCCATAATTGATGTAGGTTGCCAGGTTTGTGCCTGCGGGTAATTGTGAGGTGCATGCTGCAGCTAGTTTGCAATAGCATGGGTTTCTTTGTTTTCCTCTGGCTCTCTTGAGTTGAGTTGAACTGGTCTAGGCAGTAACAGAAAATACTTAAGAGTTTCACGGGGGATTTTTTTGGACTGGAGGCCAGAACGACGGCAGTCACATTCCTGTCTGTGCTGCAGGCAATAAAATCACATACACTTTTTACTTTCTGTAACATGTTTTTTTTTTTCACTTCTCCTTATTCCTTCCTCACGGCATTTACCACCAAAGCAGTCTCTTTTTTTTATCCGACATCTCCGCCGTTATTGTGAGCGCCATCACTCCCGTTGTTAATGTCCCCTGTGAGATTTCACACACAGCGTTTACTTACGAGTTAATGCTCAGCCTGTCAACCGCACCCTTATCACAGAGCCGAACACAAACACCACAGGGTGTGTCAAACAGGCATGCACGTACGTAGATAGAAAGTCCATGCTCTAACCTGTAGAGGCACCCAGTGGGAGTCTATGGAGGTATTAAAGCTGAGCACCAGCTCTTGAGTAACAAGGAAACTTATTCTTTTCTGCCTCTCCATTCTCTTGTTTCCTTTATTTTCCCCTTTGTTCACTGAAACCCTTCCATCCATCAACACTAAATCCTCTAGAGCCTTTGGTTACCAAGCACTAACCCTTTATGTATGTGTGCATGTGCAGAACCTGCGCGTACGCTGTTGCGGAGGCGTGGAGTTCTTTACACGATCGGCGCAGAAGGTGCGTGGATCTCTGAGCCAGAAGTTTCTTCTGGTAGATGGAGACAGAGCCATCTCTGGCTCGTACAGGTGAGCAGTGTTCATTTTTGTGTCCTTACAGCTGCACAATTACATATTTTTAAGCTGTTAATTGCATGACTTTTCCCATTCAAAAAATAAACAGTCATCCATGCATTTCCCACGACCTCTGTGGAGGGCTTTAGAGCCTTTCAGCTTGCTGTTTTAGTTTTCTGACCTGCAGGTTTACTGGTCTGGTTTAGTCTTACCCAGTCCTTCCTGCTGCAGCAGGCAACTGCTTGCAGGAAATGGCCTTAATAAATCATACACATGCATTCCAAACATGGAGCTAGCAACTAGCTGGTGAACACGGTGGAGTCTTTGACCACCACAGAGCAACCATTTGTGGTGAAGAGCTAAACAGAGCTACACGGAAAATGATTGCTGTTCTGTGATTGCTAACATAACACAAGAAGCGTAGCATCAATGTGGACAACTGCTTAAAGCCACTGTACTAAAGCTTTTCTCAAGGGTTGATGGTTATGGTGTTTTCTCACCTGTCTGGGTCCTGACCTCTGAATCCACTCGATCCAGGTGCCTGATTCCTCCAGAAGTGTGACATGAATGAGATGCTTTTTTTATTGTAAGTTTGTTGTTATGCATGGCATGGCTAGTGAATGGTGTTTTGAGAAACACGCTGAATCAGTGTTGCCTTATAATAGTTTGATTCAGATTGATTTGTTGGTCTCTAATGATCAGTTGGGGAAAATTGATTCCCCTCCTCTGCTGAAATTACAGAGTCAGTGCAGACTACAGATATAAAAGGAGTGTAACGGAAGTGTATTAAAGTCCATTGCTTCGCTTGTTTTGCTTGGGAGCCAGCAGTCACACAAAACTAAGTGTGTTATCCTTACAGTTCAGTGTCATTTATAGTTGCTTATTTACCAAAATTTCGGTGTAATGTGAGGCTGGATCTGTCAGGAGGAATTTCAGGAGGAGTACTTATGCAATGTGATCAAAGACCAAAATGTGGTGCATTACATCAGAGTAAAAATGCGTGCTATAATGATTAAACTATTATAATCTCAGATTTCTGTTTTCTCAGTGGGCGCTGTGACTTGGAAGAAGGAGTTTAGATGTGATAAATAAAGTCCCTTCTGAGACCTCTCTCTGTTTCTGTGTTTTTCCAGTTTTACCTGGTCCTCGTCTCGTTTGGACCGTAACCTCATCACTGTGATCACAGGACAGGCAGTGGAGACCTTTGACCTCCAGTTTCGGGAGCTTTACCTCACGTCCAGAGGCGTGTCACTCAACAAGGTTCCTATGACAGACGAGCCGGTCCCTGACCCTCTCCCTCAGGCGGCTCCTGCTCCTGTGCCGGCTTCTGTTGCCAGGAAGCTCATCAACCCCAAATACGCTCTTGTCGCAACGGGGACTCACACAAGTCCCACCTCATCTGACCAGAACTCCAGCAACAAGAACTCAAACTCCCAGAATCCCACTGGGCTAAAGATGATGAAAGCACGGTTGAAGGACGTTATTGAAGAGCCACCCATACATCCAGGATTAGCCAATCTGGAGAAAGCATACCTGATTCCGTACCTGCCCACCTGGCCTGAGCCAGACCCACCAAGTGATGTGATTGGCTTCATCAACATCAGGGATGATAGGCGGGCCAATCAGGTTCACTTGCAGAGGTCGGAGAGGTTTGAGGTTAGTCAGGCTATACGCTTCAGCTCACCGCTTTTACAGCCAGCACAGACTGAGCAGCCTGCTTCACATCCTGCAAAAGCTGCAGGGTCAGCTGACGCCCCCTCTACAAATGCAAGCCTGAAGTCTTCGACTCCTGTGAGTCCAACTAACCAACAGCTCCCGTCCCCCGCAGCTCCCAACACAGACCAAACCGATTCCCCTAAACAGCCCAACACACCCCCAGCAGAGGATGCACACACACCAGCTGCACAGACTTCCACTTCACCATCTAGTGTTACTGCTGATTCACAGCCAACAGAAAATGCTGCAGAACCTCCACAGACACAACCTGTAGCACCTCCTGTTCCTAAACGCCGCACCCTGCAGCTGCTCATAGAACCTGCCTCCTCAGAGAAACCTAGTGAAGCGCAGGTCACTGTGGTAAAAATGGACCAGCTGGAGAGTCTAGAAGGCTCACTTAAGAAAAAGAGATCACAGAAAGAGGTGACCTCCGCACGTGGCCGCTTCATGTCAAAGGACAATGACCAGGACTCTGGGAGCAACGATAACGGCAGCCAAGACAGCACCAAGGTCAACTGCGACCGAGCGGTCATTGATGAACCCTCGAGTAACTCCACAGCATCGGATGAGGAGTTTTACGATTGTGCGCAGCCAGAGCCCAGTAACCAGCTAACCAATGGAGTGACGACAGGGTCCGGCCGAGGACATCGCCAAGGAGATGGGTTCAACATGATGGCCCGCTTCTCACAGAGCATGCTGGACCTGCGAGAGCCCAACCAGTCAGAGGACAGCGCTGCTCTCATCCGTCAATCGCAGCAGCTGCGCAGACAGGAACACCTCTCCCCACACAGGCACATAGGACAGGTGAGCACTCAGTATTACTGCTCGAGTGGTGCTAAAATAATCATAAAAATGGGATATGGACCGGCACTTATATAACACTACTATAACCCTTATTCACCCAATCACACACACACACACACACACATCCATACAGCGCACACACACAGATGGATGCATTAGAGGTAACTTGAGGTTCACTATCTTGCTCAAGGATGCATTGCAGGCATGAGGAGTAAGGAATCGAGTCGCTGACCTTTCGACCCTATCTTTCACCCGAACCAAAGCCGCCCGCAGGTCAATGATGAAATCAATAGAGACTCATTCATCTTAACAGTTTTAACACATATTCAGATGCTTTCTTGGTTTATAATGCAAATGTTGAGTTGGTTGGGATGAAAAAATCATGACAGACATTGTTTTCTCTAAATAGCTATTTTCCTGTTTACAATAAATTCATCATTAATATATTTAGTTTATAAGTAGTATTCCAATTCACATTTATTTGTGTAATTAATTTGTGTTTAAAAATAGCTTTACGATAATAATGCAATGTTACATTGCCTTATTCCGATGGCACCATTATATAAAAAAGTTATATTTGTTCATGATTACCAAGTATTATACAAGTTTAGTGAATTTGTAATAGACGTTTCATTACTCATTCCCACAGCGTCAAATCAAATTTAGTCAGACGTACACACAACGTGTTGTTGCTGGTCTCACTTCACATTCGTCACATGTGGAAGCTCAGGAAGTCACAATTTAAAACATCAGATACTCTGTGGTGTAGTCTTTCAAAGAGGAGTGTATTTGAATTCAAACACAAATCTTTTATTTTTTCTATCTCATTTTTTAAGTAGATCTTAGTGCCAAAAAAACCCCAAAGAGCCAATGAAAACAAAACTAAGCCTTGAGTGAAACAGGACGTGCACGTCCCCAGGTTCACAGTCTTGTGATTTGCACCGTTGCCAACCCGCACGCCTGTTTCGACACAGTTTTAAGCAAGCGATACAAACTGCTGCTTTGTGACAGATATCCATAAAGTGTTCATAACTTCACTTCCCAATATTTATTACCACTTAAAATGAAGTCTTATAAACACAATTTGCCACTTTACAATAAACATGAATTATTATCATTTCATTCTTTAACAGTAAGTAAATGTATTTATGTTTCTATAAAGTGTTGCCAGGAGTTTAAGTGACATTTTTAAGCTTTTACAAGAACACACTGTTTTACTGCATAATCTATATTGAATATCTTTTACAAAGATGTCGGTGTCACACTATAGTGATGAGTTGCGTAAAAAGGTAAAACAGCTTAATCCTTTAGGGAAGTTTCTGCCCTAGATGACACAGTACTTAATCTTTTAAACGTTTTTTTATTGCTTAATAAGTAATCACTGATCAAAACAAGTGCTGAAATTCCCACTGATTGTGATTGCTGCCCAAAAGTATGCAGCGTTTACTGGAAAAGCATGCATTTATGTAACCCAAGTCAAAATAGGTGTGTCTCATCAGTGGTACCAAAAGCAAGTCACTACCTGCTTGCGGTACATGCTTAGCTTACATGACATATTTTTTTCCCCCCTCCAATTTAAAAGGTGTTTGCGTGTCTGTGCGCATGAGCGACTGAGCACCCACGCTTGTGTATACTCACCGGGGTAGAGAGCTCGACTGATCATGCCAGGGAGGACGATAAAGATAAAGGGCAGCATCTTTAGATAGGCGGCGAAGATGGAGGCTCCTTTCACGTGACTCATGTTCTTAGCAGATAGGGACCTTTGTACAATAACCTACACACACAAAAATGCGCTTAAAAACACTTCCAAAAGACATAATCAGGTAATATATGGTGTAATAAGATATAAATGAATATAATAAATGGTAACATTTCCTGTTAACAGTAGAGAAAAACAAATTAGAACCACATTCAGTTCAATTGTTTTGATTTCAGTTTGTTAGGACCACTTCTTGTGTAACCTAGCCTAACCTCCCTGATCTGCTTCTTTTGATTCAGATAATGTTCCCATTCGGTGAACTGTCCATTTACAATGTATATGATGAGCAGGCTAACTATAGCTGTAGAGACCAAGACGTGTTTTTTTGTGTTATTTCAATCAAACATAAACCAGCTGTGTCTTAAGTGAGGAATCCTTAAAGCTGGTAGTGAGCTAAAGTGTGATTGGCGCTTAATTCAATTTTGATCTGTTAGAGTTTTCAGAAATAAGTTCCTGACATAACCATCTGTAAATAAGAAAAATAGATGTGATAATTTTTGTGAAAAAACATGGATAATGAATAGCAGTGGATCCAGGATTGACCCCTGAGGTACTCCTTAGAGAATAATAGAGGATTTAGAGTTTTAATCACTTCTCTGTGTTCTTTCTGCTTAGTTGTTTCAGACCTCTAGATCTCCAGGTCGTGATGCAAGAACGAGAGGACCAAAAGTAGTTATCGCCAAACCAGGAAGTTATCATCGCCCCACCCGAGCAGCTGGCCCAGTGATAGGAGGTTACCGCTACTGGCAGGGCCAAATGCTCCAGCCTGACTCAGCCCAGCTGCGCGTAGAGACCCGCTCCGGGCGGTCACCGAGACGACACAGTCCCAGCTACAAGAAGGCGGCCCACACATCACCACAGCCACCAGCCAACCAGACGGGATTACTTGGAGTTTCTTTCTCAAAACTCAACACTTTTAAACACTTACGAGCACGAGGAGGAGCACCGCAGAAAAAAGCACCTCAGAATAATAAGCCGGTCAGGTAGATCTGTGGGCCGGTGGGGGAACACAAGGACATTAATGCTTCATTGTGGGATGTGTTGGGGGTTTTTTTGTTGTTGTTTTTTTAATCTTCTTTTTGTTTGGAAACCACAACACAAGGCTTAAAGATCTGCTTTACTCAGATAACTCTCGATGGTTTCAAATGAGTGCCTGACCAAAAAGGAACTTTGCTGACGTTTTTGTACAGAAACACTGATAATAACATATCAGGTGTTTTTGCTTACAACATGCAAAACAAGATAGCATGCACTCTTGCAACTGATCTATGAGTGATGCATTTTTTTTTTTTTTAAGATATGGTACTGTGTTTGGTCAGCTGTGATTCTCTTCTCTCAACTCATGTCACGCACCGTGTATCGTTTCGGTGACATGCAGGCTCTAGTGTTGATATCATGGGGACTCATTGCTAATGGTGAGAGGGTGTTGCTTTGAAATCACTGGCAGACTTCCCTGATTACCTTTGCAGATGTATGAACATGTGTGAAAAACATGGGACCAGAAGTTGTAATGTTGTAAATAAAAGGACAGTTGAATTTGGCCCATTGTTTTGCTTCAACCAGCTCACATAAATCATTCGTTCGTTTAATGCCACTGTATTGTACAAACATCTTAATAATTAAAGGAAGCATATCATTATTAAACATGAAAGTGAATATCTCAAGCATACAGCGCCTGACAGCCCAGACAGCTGATCAGGAAATATTCCACAGTAAATGACTGAATGAACACACCAAGGTATTTTTAGGTATGTTTGCTTTTGTTTCCTGATTTGCAGAAAAATATAATTGCAGCTTCTTGCTTTCTGAAGGCATTTTTGTAGCCTGGAGCTGAGGTTTGGCTTACAGTCAGCATCTGGGCAACATGGCGGAGCCCAGGGTTTCTTCTTTTTGCAGAGGTTTGAGGATGCAGTGACAATAGTGGAACAGAGTGTAGTTTGCCTTTTTCCAAAGTGCTGCATAAGAAACTGGGACTGCTGTGGCTCATAAATAGATAAAATGAATATTGAACAGAATAGAATTCAGCTTCTTCGAGCGACCCTCCAAACATAGTCCAGCGTCAAAGTCTTCCATAACACATGGCTAAAGCAGACAAACACGTTCTCATATTTCTTTAAAAAACTATTTAGTATTATATTTATTCAGACCCTGTTCTGTGGCAGACCAAACTGTTGTCAGAGACATCCTTTGCAATGCGTCTAGACCTCGATAATTTAGTAACTTGACGAAAACGTGGGGGTCATGACAGCATGTTGAAGCAAAACTTGCAGTCTCCGCTGCTAATGCTTTTTGAACGGTGAAGCACAAGAACAGTGAAGCATGACAGCAGCATCCAAGTATAGATGTGCTTTTCAGTCAGCGTGATAGAAAGGATAAATACAGCCAAACACACAGAGGTTTTTAAAAGAGGTGTGCTTCAGAATGCAGAAACCTGATCATCTTTCAACACAACTGGGAAACGGCATGCAGTGACTTCATGACAGGTCTTTGACAGCCCAGCCAAGACTAAAAAAACAACAAAAAGCATGTAAAATTCCTGGGCAAACACGACGATGGCATTTCACAAATGCTTCTTTGTGGAACTCACAAAGATCTATAATCCGAGGATCTATGAGGAACAAAAAAACTGCCTGATTAAAGGTGAGTAAACTCACAGAGCAGAAATCGCCATCCAATTTTTAGTTTGTGATTTTAATAGACGTATAAAAGATTTTTAAAGCACAACATGAATTTATCATTATGAATATTAGGGTGCAACGTGATGGTGGGAAATGTAATACGTCAAGGGGTCCGACGTGTTTTGGTATCAATCTGATACCAAGTATATACAGGCACAATATTGCTAATACCAATGCTAATAACAATACTTTTCATTTGTAGAAGCAGTTGAGGGGAGAGCCATGTGTCCTGACTTATGAGATGAATAAACATTAATTTGTAAATTCTGAAAACATTTTAATGATTACTAAATCACTGTGAGTTTTACTTTCCACGATAACGATAACACAACAAAACACACCTGTCAGCTTTTCGAATACTTTCAAACTGGGTTTTTTGGATACCTGTAATGTAAATGTGCCGTTCTCTAAAGGTCAACTTCTGTTGTTTAAATGTCAGTCAACACAAAAAGGCTCAGACATTATTCATAATGCATGTTTGAGGTACAAAACATTTTTATTAAAAAAACAACAACAATTCTGCAGGCTACATACCGAACTTAGACGATACAAATAAAGTATCGATCCTGTCACGCAAGTACCGATCTGATACCAATACCAGTATTGATATTGATATATAGATCGATCTTCACCTCAAGTGTTTGAGTGTTGTCCTCCAGACTTACCTGGTCGGTGCACCAATACCATGTGGCCAGTATGGTGAGCCCCAGAGTCATCCCAGGCCAGGGCAGGTCTCCGGTGACAGCGTCTCTGAACAGGTGCATGGCGTCCTGCCGTGGCAGGTGGCAGGTACTGTTGGGAATAATTTTACTGGGTACCGCTCTGCTGTACCTCTCTGCCAGCTTGCTGTAGCCACCGATCTCATTGAAAGCTGTGGATGCACATTTACTGCTGCTGTTTAATGATTATTATCTGCAAACTGGCCTGCAACACTTTGTGTTTATGAAATACTACATACCAGTAACTGTTAGGATAATTGCACCAACGAGCATGATAAACGTCTGGAGGGTGTCTGTGTAGATGACAGCAGCAAGACCACCTGAAAGACAGCGATGTCTTTTTACTTCGACAAACAAATAAGTGCTGAGTCTTACATTTCAAAAGATGCAACAGGTTCGTGTCAGGGGTTTCTGTTTGCATAATAAAATATAAGAATAAACATTAATCAGAATTGTTGATTTACACTCCAACATATCTTTAAAAGAACAGAAAACATGAACTGTAATGCACTTTCAAGTCTACCTGCAATGGTGTACAGCGCAGTGACCACCAGCATGAGGACAGTGGACAGGTACAGGTTCCATCCCAGACACACCTGAACAAACAAGGCTCCAGAGTACAGGTCAGTCTGGTGAGAGAAAAATGCCAGTCAGCGACGTTGGCAAACAAATTATTTCACATCTCAGACACTTGTGTAGTCAGATGGGGTTATATGTGTGTGTGTTTGTGCCACATGGCCATACTGAAATCTTTGTGAAGACGGACAACATCAGTGAGAGGACAGCCAGGTAGGTTCTGATCCTCTCTCCTCCAAAACGACGTCCCAGATACTCTGGCATGGTCACGATCTGGACACGAGACATTTCAACATTTTCAGCGTGCCACAGATCCACAGAAGAGGCATACTTAAAGAGACAGTTCACCCCAAAAGCTACAAAATGTATATTTTGTTCTTCATGGCCTGATAGTCCCATATTGCCATTTTGATCATTTTACAGTCATAATGCAATATCAGTCTGTAGAAGAAAGTGTGAGCTGTCTGGGAAAAAACATTTGTGCATGTGACAGGAAGTAAACACTACTGATGTTTGCCCTCAGCTGTGCGCTTCCCCTTTCTGTGAAATTGCATCACAAGATGTGTGAAAAAAAGCAACATAAACCCCTGGACGACTTGACAACTTGTATAAATTGTAGATCAATCATGTAAAAGTCTAGTTATACCAAGGACCGTACACAGCTTACTTAATCTGCAGTGGGCCTGATCAGTGAAACTATGTGGTAAATGTGCAAAATTACAGAAAAGGTTCTGATAGTTCATTGGCCAGACTGTCCTGTAATTATAAAAATGCAGATATTGTACATATACTATCTTTTTGTAAATTACTAGAAACAGACATTTCTATAGTAGGTTGTGGGGTCAGTTGGAAAAGCTGTAAAACTTATGAGGACACAGCTCACACAGGTCAAAATCTATGCACTCCATAACATTTTCCGAAAATTGTCCAATGGGCTGTCTTTCCCGGCCAATTCTGGTCTGCAGACCTTATGTTTGACACCCCTGATGTAGCTGGATAAATAGCCCAAAGGGGAAGTAAAAATATGCGAGTTATGTGCAGTGACCTATTTCATCAAGAAAACTCTGGATGGATACAAAATACTGACTCTGAAGAAGTTTACTATGTTCACAACTGTATTTAGGATTTTATTTTTTTTAATATATGTGCCAAAAACAATAAAGTGAGTACTAAGATGTGTGTTTGTGAGTGTTGTGCAGTAACACCCCGTTGGGGAATTTACAAGGCGGGGAAATCCTTGTTGAGGAAAAGCCTCCTGGCACCAAAATGTACCTGCAGAACCAGCCTGAACAAGCAGATGGGTACCCGTGTGAGTGTGGGTGCGTGCATGTGTGTTTGTGTGTGCAGACCAACCCCTGAGGAGATGTAGACAGGCACAAACACCCAGGCTAGAGCCAGCAGCACATAGGTGGCCTGGGGAGAAGGGGTCAGAAAGAAAACATAAGGGTTCAATTAAATATCCACCAGAGTCAGCTCACAGGTCTCTTCATTTTAGACGCATGCTTTGCATCCACGTAGCACAGCTGTGCTGCTGCTGCCCCCTGCTGTGACCTGCTTGTTACAGCTGAAGAAAGGAAGACGCTCAAACGACAAACTTTTGTGGTCTAGACAGCCATATTCAAATTAGGTAAACTTTCTGCTCTAAAGCAGGTAATTGAGTGAAGTTATTTTTATTTAGCTACAAATGTCATACCCCCAACCTTTTGTCTAGTCAGCACACCACAAAATAAACAACTTGTAGAAGGATTAACAGGCTTGTTCTGCTTCATTCCACGCACAATGCATTTAATCACCATTAACAGATACATCAAAACAGCATCTCATATTGTTTTGATGAGCATGCGTTTATCACTAACTGCGGTTTTGTGTTTCTCACATTCCATTCAAAGCCGGTGACAGCGATGCCTCCGGCAGCTCCCGTCCCCGCCAGACCGATGAACAGACCTGAGCCCTCTGAACTGGCAAAGAGAGACGATCCAATCTGTGCAAGATAGAAGAAAAGGTTTGGAGGTTTTACTAAAATACTACAGAAATACCCTGCTCCAAGCACCCGATCTGCATGCAGAGTTTGTGGACTTGATGCGTTTGCTCATAATGATGCAAAATCTTTTCAGAGGGTTCAAAACTGTTCTTTTTTTTTAACCCGCAACTGTAGTATTTTTCTTCTTTCATTTCTTATGTAGCCTCATTAACATCAGTGTTTATCATCACATTGTTATTTACAATGTGAATGAGCTACAGTTTTAGTTAAGCATATGTCTGCCAAGGCTCTCTTAACATTGGAACTCAGCTTGGCCTTACAGTTTTAGCCATTGCTGAGTATATTTGACATAAATAAGGGGTAGCTGGATTTTCAGAGTAAAACAAGCAGAATTGAATTCCACATTTTCTACCCCCCCAGCCCCCAATTTTAAGTGCCTGTAAGAACCATAGAATTGTTTACTGGTGCTTGATTCACAAAACAAATTTACCCACTAAGTTGTGTATCTCCTTATGCCTATATCTATGACTTAGCCTTCACTGTAAGATCACCCTTTATTTCCACAGTTAATGTCAGATGGACTCACCGGCCACCAGGCCATGTCCCGCCCAGCCAGGAAATATCCACTCAGTGTGTTTCTGCTCACCCTGCATGAGGACTGACAGACAAACTGGTTTGCACAAACATCCAAAACAAGCTGAATTTGCAGAACGGCACAAATGAATTTACCCCCCTCAATTCTTACCCAAATGCCAACAGCAAGGTTGAGAAGAAAGTAGGTTGCAATGACAATAATGTCTGAGAAGCTGAAAGACTGCGGCAGGGCGTAGAAGCTGATGGTGGAGTTAGACATCCTGAGCGTTCGCGGCACTGTCGAAGGTTCCCTGCAGCCACACACACACCTGTCCACCTCTGCGATTAGATTCTCATTTGACACTGGAACTTTGCAAACACCATAAACTCGAGAAGAAGATGATACACACCCTGCAACGCGCTCACGCCGTCAAACACACACACCTGACCCTCGCCTGCGAGCTGACTGTTCTGCTACCAAAACATCTTGAGGCACACTGTTACATCTGCATGTGAAGAGGGCAGACCAGTGGCTGAACTGATGATTAAACACATCACCTTAATGTGGCACCTGAAGTGCTGACACACACACTCTGCTAGGGGATAATGGAGTGCACAGTGTGTGCGAGCAGGGGAGTACTGATGTAAACCAGAGTCCACGGTGACACACACACACACACACACACACACACACACACACACACACACACACACACACACACACACACACACACACACACACACACACACACACACACACACACACGCATGCACACAGATGGTCAATCATTGCTGATGACAAGTTTATAATCATTAGCGTCTAAACACACAAAAATCTGTTCTGGGAAGTGCTAAGCAGGGTCAGTGGAAGTGTGTGAGAACGTGTCTGAGCTGTTTATGGCTTCATCCTGATATCTTTAGGAGGTGATACAGTAAAAGAGACACCATTAAGGCCTTTCTTTACAAAAGCAGCAGGGAGATACTGGAAATATTGCCATAAATGAAGAACACAAATCAGGATAATAAATATAACGTGTCCTTCTCACAGCAGCTATTATGATGAAATAGTCATAGTTTAGTTTATTCTGTGTATAGTGTAGTACACACGCGCGGATGCTTTCATATCAGACCCCTAATTATTGCTTACCTGTTACTTCAGGGCAAAATTGCTGCTGTAAAATCTGCCTGTGTCTGTAGGGATGGTTGTTATATACTAGCTGTCGTTTGTATGAGTATAAACACTCTCACACAAACATTTTGTAATGGGCATTAAATTAGTATTTTCCTTTTTCCATAAATTGTATGAGATGGATAAAATGAAAAAAAAATTGAAAAAATGTATTTAGGCTAAGTGTGTTAAAGTAAATTTGAAGTGGCACCAGTTTAGCTCTCGGCGTGAGCAGGAAACCATATGTCACCAAAGGGTGAATGCAGCAGCCTGCGTTTGACTTTGACCTGCAGCCCTCTGCTGCACGTCGTCGCCATTCTCTACCTTCCTGTCTGCTCTCCACTGTGCTGTCATTTATTTATTTATACTGGGTACATAAATTCAGACATTGGGTGGTTACAGCTCAGGAGGTAGAGCAGGTCAAGTCTGCATGCCAAATATTCGGGGGCAAGATGCTAACCTAACATGCATCCACATCAGAATATGAGAAAACACTTAGGTAGACAACAAAGTGCTTGTGCAAACTAGGCAAGTTGTATAAAGTGCTTTGAGTACTCAGGTAGACTTTTCAGGTAGAGTATTATAGTACTATATGAGAATCATTTGCCATTCATATCTGAAAAGTTGACATGTTTTATAATCTTGCCTCTGTACACCATCACAGTGGATTTCAGATTAGTCAGTCAAGATGAGCCTGAAGCTTAGGAATCCCCCACAGTCCCCCATTTTTGGAGGCTGAAGCTTAATGGGACAATTGACTGAGAAGCAGCTTAATGGCCATGTGAAACCAGCTCTTTTGGTATTTCGTAATACATTAAGCATTTAGAAAGAGTTGATGCAAAAAGCTAAACTTGCATTTGGTATCTGTTTACTGGAATTCTTGAGAAATGTCGGTGCAGGTGAAGGAGGCCGTCCAAATCAGCAATCTGGTCCATTTTCAAAGAAGAAGGAATGCAGCGGCCGGCCCTGCAACACCAAAAATGCCTGAAAGACCACAGAAGACAATGAAATTATGATGAATAATGTGGAAAGAGAAAGAGCGTGTGAAATAGATCTGGAGGTGTGATAACTGGCCATAAATTATGAGTGATATAAATAGAGAATACTTCTCAGTTATTAAAAACCCACAAATGAGCAACAGCCTAACACAGCTGCACTAAAGACCTACAGAGTATTTCAGTGGAGGAAACAGTGGTTAGACTTCAGGCATCCAAGAATGAAAAGCAATCAAATTATCAATCAGACTGTGTTAGTCTGTCCATCTACAATTAACTACATAAACTCTACTGAGGTGGTTTAGAGAAAAAAAAATAAATTTTTCCAAAATCATCTGGACCTGACTGCAGTTTTAAAAAGCTTACTTTTTTCTCAAATATATATCGATTTTTAAATTTAGTGATTTTTTTCCCTCTACGTTTGTTTCATCAGTCATCATCAGTTTGGTTATCCATCCATCCATCCATCCATCCATTCTCAGCCGCTTATCCTTATCCTTAAAAAGTCAGCGTTGTATGAAGAGTTCTGACCTTTTCTGTTTCACATGTTTGCTTTTGCTGGCCTCAGAGTGAAAAAGCGTACCTTTTTTTTCTGACCACACCTGCATATTTTTCATTGGTGACTGCATGAAAGGATGTAGATGTCCACCGGTGAGTGTCAGGGAGAGTTTATCGGTCCTGCTTTTGTGCTCCCTGATGTGAAATTAACTCAGTGTCACACACAAGCTGCTGGCCGGTGTTTGTCTCCAATAAGGAGCAGATGGCGATGATGGAGACGCCCTGACGTCACGCACGCCATCATCATTAATCTCTCTCTCACACAGAGCCACACAAAACCCCACTCTCACACTCGCAAAACACACAGCAACAGGTAGCAGAAAGCCCACCAGTCACGTGTTGAGAAAATACCAAATAAATTTCCACTTGATGCAAATTTGTTTGCAGTCTGTTTCAAACTTTTGCTGGTACATAACAGCACAATGAGATAATATATATAAAAATATATGAGAAGATATCAGAGAGTCTATAATTTGTAATATTGATATATGTTGTAACAGTTTTTAACAGTGCAGTGCATTGTTTACAGTGCGCTGGATGCACAATAAGATGATTGCAGGGAAATATGACCTTATGAAAATAAAAATAAGTTATTAATATACAATATTATCATGTGCAACATCATGTGTAGTATTGGTAAAAGCGGTAAGAATAACTGGTGTGTATAGAAGTTTGTGTCAACAACAGGGCTGGGAGGTAGACTTTGATGACAGCACTAATGCATTTTATTGGAATATTTGCAAGTATGACACCACTTTAACTAAATATGTGGAGCGATACCTAATATTATCTCAAGGGAAAACTTTACGAGCTGCAAATTAAAATGTCAAAGAAGCAACTTCAAAGGCATTTTCACAAAAAAGTCACCATAGAGAAGTGACAGCGCCACCCTCTGGTCAAGAAAGTTTATCCATTTGAAATTTAAACGATTCTGCTTTAAGGGAGACAGCTTGGCACATATTTAGCCGTACTGTTAGAGGGAAACATCTGCATTTTTTTTTCTGTCATTCAGAACATTTATCAAAGCGGTGCATGACAGGAAATAGGAAAAAACGGCGATAGCCAATCAGGGGTGAGAGCACTGGAGTTACCCGGATGTAATACATCGCAACAAAAAATTTGCCGGGAACTCGACTGTGCCAAACCTGCTGTCGAAGCTGAGAAAGAAGATATCGGGGAAAATATACTTTTCCTGATTATTTAGCCATCGTGTCTCGGGTTTTATCGGACCAGGCAAAATGGACGAATACGATGAAGTGTTCGAGGTACAGGACGACTTCGAGGAGCAGTTTGCCGACGAGCTGGAGGTGCTGGCTGAGATGGAGGGTGAGTCCAAAACACTCAAGTTACCAAAGGCCAGCTAGCCTGTGAGTCAACTGTTAAATTACCCAGCTCCTTCTCGGAACACCTCGTAGAAAAATTTAGTTTTTGTTTAGGAGTAGACTTCGGGAGCGTTGCTTTGCTTGTGAACAACACTGCTCTTGAGGTATGTGTAGCTATGGCTGTAGCTCAGGTGGTAGAGCGGGTCACCTCCTCACCGAAAGGTCGGATAGTACGATCCCAGGCTCCTCCAGTCTACATGCCAAGTATCCTTGGGCAAGCCTACTGGTGATGGTGAAAGGGCCTGGTGGCGCCTGTGTCCGACAGCCTCGCCTCGCCTCTGTCAGTGCGCCCCAGGGCAGCTGTGGCTACAATGTAGCTTGCCATCACCAGTGTGTGAATGACTGAATGTAGTGTAAAGCGCTTTGGGGTCCTTAGGGACTAAGAAAAGCACTATACAAATACAAGTCATTTACCATGACTTTATAAAAGTAGAAATAGATTATTAATACACAATATATGCGTAGATTTGTGAACACATATATCTAAACAGCCAGTCACGTGGCAACAATTCAGTGCATTTAGGCATGTAAACACGGTCATGTATTTCAGGAATTGCTGATCTACTGGGATTTTCCAGCACAGTCATATTTAGGGTTTACAGAGAGTGGTCCATAAAAGAGAAAATACCCAGTGGCAGAGATTGGGCAGACTGCTCAGAGCTGATAAGAAGATAACAATAATACAAAAAAACACTTATTACAACAAGGTATGCACAAGAGTGCAAGGCATCAAACTTTGATACAGCAGACTTTTGATATTTGCTACAGCAGACTACACCGGGTGCCACTTCTGTCAGCTTATAACGGGACACTGAGGCTTCACTTTGCATAGACTCACCAAAACTGATGAGTAGAAGACTGGAAAAATGTTCTCTGCTGTGATTTCTGCTGTTTCTGTTTTATGTTCAAATTGTAGAGCCAGATTTTACTCTTAAAAACATAGATCCATCCATGATTAAGGCTGGTGGTGGTGAAATGTTATGTGGCATATTTTCTTGACATAAAAAATGACCATGCTCACTGACCATGCTGACCATGTCCATCCCATGACTACGGTATACATATATATCTTTTATGTATCTTTTGATGACTGCTTCCGGCAACATGCTAAAAAGCACAGATGCTCTCAAACTGGTTCTTGAACATGTCAACGAGTTCTCTGTAGTCGAATGACCTACACAGTCACCAGATCTCAATCCAGTAGAGGAGCTTTGGCATGTGGTGGAACACCAGATTCTCATCATCCATGCATAGCCGATAAATCTGCAACAACTGTGTGATTCTTTCATGTTAATATTGACCAAAATCTCTGAGGAATGTTTCCATCACTTCAATCTGTGCCATGATGCTTTCTTTCTTGTGCAGTTTGGTCATTTCAACCACACCAGTGACTCCCCACAGCCCTGGCCCTCCCAGTCAAAAATAAATCAAGTGAAGTTAAAGTTCTCATCATGCAGCAAAACTCATTTGGAACCCATCTGACACCTCACTGATGGTGCTGTTCTGTTCAGTACTATACATCCAAGCAAATGAAGACTTTTGTCTCTATTTGGTTTGTTATTCCCTCAAAGAGGCTGTGAACTGCATCATTATATACAGTCCCAATCAAAAGTTTAAGACCACTTGAAAAATGGCGAAATAAAATAATATTTTGCATGGTTGGATCTTAACAAGGTTCCACATAGAGCTTCAACATGCAGCAAGAAGAAATGGGAGTGAGACAAAACATTTTTTTGAGCATGCAATTTATTGAAAACCACACTTAAACTGAAAAAGGCTGTTTTAAAGCTGATCAAAAGTTTAGGACCACACCTCCAAAAAACCCCCCCCCAAAACAGAAATCTAAGTTCCAAACATGAACACAGTAATGAGTAGCTCCATTGTTATTGTTGATCACTTCAAAAATTTGCTGCAGCATACTTGATGCAAGTGTTTCCATGAGTGCGAGTGGGAACATTTCTTCAAGTGGTGAAGACGGATGCAGGAAGTGCATCTACTGTCTGGAACTGTTGTCCATTTTTGTAAACTTCCCTTGACATCCATCCCCAAAGGTTCTCGATTGGATTTAGATCACGGGAACAAGCAGGATGGTCCAAAAGAGTGATGTTATTCTCATGGAAGAAGTCCCTTGTCCTGCAGGCATTGTGCACTGTAGCATTGTCCTGTTGAAAAACACAGTCGTTACCACATAGACGAGGGCCCTCAGTCATGTTCTCTGCAACATCTGGACATAGCCAGTGGCCGTTTGACGCCCCTGCACCTCCTGAAGCTTCATTGTTCCACTGAAGGAAAAAGCACCCCAGACCATTATGGTGCCTCCTCTACTGTGGCGCATAGAAAACATCTCAGGTGGGATCAGCTTGTCATGCCAGTAACATTGGAAACCATCAGGACCATCAAGGTTAAGGTTAAGTCTCCGGGACATTTCATCTGAAGTAATTAATGTATGAATTTATGTGTCCTTTAACATTGTAGAGGAAACTTGCAAGCCGGGGAAACGTCACAGTCGGGGTCCAGGAGATGACATCTCGGATATAGAGCACCTGCTGGACGATCAGCCCATCAGTGAGTTCACACTCAGGGTACACCTGTTTTTTACACCTGTAAAATTTGCAGCCAACATGGTGGACAGAGCGTTCTTGCAGCTTTAATCTAAGCCTGCCTCTTTCAGCTCCGAAGGCAAAGCGACAGAAGCAGGACACCGGTGTGGTCAAGCGACTGTTCAACGCATCACAAGTTCAAGAGAGCAAAGTCCCTTCACGGAGTGATGACATCACGCCGCCATCCTCTCCAGAGCACTACGAGCGCTCTCATGCCATCACGTAGGTTTTTAAAAAAAATTTTTTTTTTAATGATTTGTTTAGCATCATCATATTCATTGACCTGTTTTCCTATTTCATAGACACCTTTATTGTGTTTTATTTGTTTATGTTTCATTTTTACTTCATTTTAGCTCATTTTGCTTTGTTTTACTGTGTCGATTTTTCCGCGTTTCAGATCAATAATGAACTTCTTATATTATCTTATATTAACATTCATCTTCACCTCTTTCAATTGTTACTGGAGCAAAACGACCTTCCGAAAAATCCCAAACGTTTCATCTAGTGGAAAGACGTTTTAATAAAAAATAACTAGTAAAATCACACACAAGTAAAGATGCACTTGAAAACAATTCATCACAGTTATTTGAACCAAAGCGGCGTGTGTTGCTGGAGGCACAGCGACACACAGGTGCCTGAGGAGCAGGTGTAGCTGGTGTTGAATGCAGTCATCTTTTAATCCATCACATTTAAGCAATTTCTGTTTGTGTCCTTGATGGGATTTTAGATAGGCATAACAATAACCTGTACAATACAATTGTTATTTTAAAATCATAAATGTTCAAACACATGACTTCAGCCTTTAATATAAATCTAAGAGATTTCGGAACATGTTTTTGTGTTCTAGCTCGACCCCTGCTGTGCTGGATATCAGCGGCTTTGCTGAGATTCCAACGACTCCACAGCGACCTCCCACAGCGGCGCCGGCATCCCTGCGTGTGCTGAAGCGACCTCCTTTAGAGGGAGACTACATCAGCGTGACGGACTCGTCTGGGAATCGGGTCTACCTCCGACAGAAAGAGAACGCAGAGGCAAAGGTTAAACGCCCCGCGGTTATTCATCCGTGAGGCTGAATGTCGCACAGGCAGCATGTGCAGCAGCTCCAGCTTCCAGAGTTTGGTTCATATTTCTATTTTTCTCTACATTTCCGTTTGTCTCTTCAGATAGGGCACTCCAGAATAGTACCAAACTCCCAGGGTGGACTGGGGCTGCTGGCAGTGCCGATAGGACTGCTGAGAGAGCAAGAAGCAGAGAGGGTGAGTGACTCATCACCTTCCCTGCACCCAGTGTTAAAAAATGGATCTACTAAGAATATTTTTTTATCCACATTGAGAGAATATGGATTCATATTTAAGTCTATTAGTAGAATTAATATTGACCCCAAACTCTACTGAACACACTGTCATTTGATGGTCTTAAGGTATAAACTTAAAAGCAAATGAAGAAATCTCATCATCACGCTACCACAGAGACCATGAAGTCCCGACCCTAACTCTGATTGGCTAGTGTTCTGTGCTCGGTTAATCTAATGGCTAATAAGAAGATCTAGAAACTCGAGAAATAATCTTCACATATTCACAAAGCATGTATGAAAAACACAAAGCATAGCTCCAGTGGACAGCTTTCATGCTTTTTAACGCACTGCTTCACTTTGTCATTGTTAACTTTTTTTATTCTTTAAGTTAAAGGACTAGGAGGAGAAGAAGAGTAGCTTACTTTACCAGTTTTTGCACATGCACAGCTCTCACAGCTACAGTATGTAAGAGTGGGACTTTTCATCTGCTCGTCTCACTTTGGAAGATCTAAGAATAGGAGTGTTAAAATTTTCAGTGTGACAAAAGCCTTTAAATATGATTCATTTGCAAATGTATGATACAATGTAGGCACTGTAGGCTTTACATTAATAGCAGAACATAAATGTCTTGTGTTCCTTTGAAATCTTCCAGCGCCACCAACAGGTTGTGGAGGAATCGCAGCGTCTTACAGAGCTGTTAGCCAGGTAACTCGCTTCCTGTTTCACTCACAGACATCAACACACTCGTGTGGGGCTCAAAAGAGGACGCAGACTGGGCTGGTTGTAAAAAAACAAAAACAGGAAACAGCACAGCAGGCTGACAGCTGATAAGATGGTGTGAGTGGTGGAGTGGTTAGCGGTGTTGCCTCACAGCAAGTTCTTGGTTCCCGTCCCAGCTGGTGTCCCTGCGTGGGTTTCCTCAGGCTTTTTCCCACAGTCCAAACACAAGCAGGGTAGATTGTGATTCTAAATGGATCGTGTGATATGAGATAGATGGAGTTGTTGAACTGCACAGAATAAGTGTTGTCCATTCATTACATTTTCTGCCACTTATCTAGGTTTGGGTCACAGGGGCATCAGTCTAAGTGGGGACAACCAGACCACTTTCTCCCCACTAACTGACACTAAGAAAAGCTCAGGACATTGGACACTATGACAGAGTTTTAACTGTGTTTATGTCACATTACAGCAGTGTAAACGACGTGTTAGTCGAGTCTGAAAACACAGAAGATGAAGAAAACGAAGATCCAGAGGACACAGAGGGCCGAGCATCTCGGCTGTGGGTGGACAGATTTTCACCGCGTCACTACACAGAGTTGCTCAGCGACGATGTAAGTGATGTGCAGTGTTTCTGTGTCTTTAGAATAAGCCTTCCTCCTTAAAGTCTTTGTGGAGGCGGCTTCGTTGATGTGGCGCGTCTTGTCGTTCAGTTCACCAACCGCTGTCTGCTCAAGTGGCTGAAGCTGTGGGACTCCCTAGTGTTTGGAAGAGAGAGGAAGTTCCGCCCTACACGATCTGACAGACAGACTGCCAATCAGAACGCATTTAAACCCAATCAAGGAAATCAGAATCAAAATCGCTTCAAGAGCAAGATTGAGGTGACCGAGGAGCTGCTGGAGGCCGAACTGGACCACTACAAACGACCCAAATTCAAGGTCTAACAGCTGCACATATGTTTGCATTTGATGACCTGGTTTCTACACACGGTGTGATTTATTTCTGGCCTCTCTCCAGGTGGCATTGCTATCTGGTCCTCCAGGTTTGGGGAAGACTACCCTGGCTCATGTCATAGCAAAGCATGCTGGGTACAACGTGGTGGAAATCAATGCCAGGTTAGGCACAGTAATAATAAGTGAGCAGATAGTGGCAGTAAATCATGGAGATGGCAGGTTTGCTGTCGTCCTCCTTCTTCACAACCTTACTTGGCATTGTTGATGTTTGTGCAGTGACGATCGCAGCGCAGAGGTGTTCCAGAAACGCATCGACACAGCGACACAGATGAAGTCCGTTTTGGGAGCCAACGAGAGGCCGAACTGCCTCATTATCGATGAGATCGACGGAGCACCTGCGGTACGCTCCCGCTTTAAATTGTTAAAGAGCAGCTAAATGACCACAGCCGTTCTTAACGCTTTGCCCTCTGACGTGCTCTGCAGGCCGCCATCAACATACTGCTGGCAGTTCTGAACAGGAAAGACGGACACGGGGGAGAGGCTGGCGCGGAGACGGCGAAGAAGAAGAAGAAGAGGGAGTCCATCCTACTGCGACCAATCATCTGCATCTGTAACGACCTGTAAGAGAAGCTGTGACTTTAACAGGGAACTGTGAATACTTGTTGTCTTTATTATTTTTTCTACTTGATTTTAACTTCTTTATCGCTTTAAATTCATCTGTTTCTTTTTAAGTTATGTCCCAGCTCTCCGGCCTCTCAGGCAGCAGGCCTTCCTCCTGGCTTTCCCACAGACTCAGCCTTCCCGCCTGGCACAGAGACTGGGAGAGGTCAGCACACTCACAGATGCACGCGCACATCTCGACACACGCAGCTGATCTTTGTTTAAATGAAATCGCTGTTTGCAGATCTCACTCCGCCAGGGGCTGAAGGCAGACACGGGCACCCTGATGTCACTGTGCGAGAAGACCGACAACGACATCCGGTCCTGCATCAACACGCTGCAGGTGGGTGGCGCCGCTGGGAAGGAAAGCTCGTCAGACGCACAGGCAGTGAGAAGAATTCAGTGTAAATATGTGTTTGTGCTTCTCTCCAGTTCCTTCATAGTCGTGGCGTCAAGCAGCTGGACAGCAGGACGATTCAGAGCGTCTCTGTGGGGCAGAAGGACCAGAACAAAGGCTTGTTCCATCTGTGGCAGGAAATCTTCCAGTTACCGCGTACAAAACGGTACAGCGAGGTCCCTGAGACAGGTCCGCAGTCTGTCACAGCGCTAACACAGACTGACAGACAACCATTCACACCTGTGGGTGTGAAAATTATGCAAATATTAATCAATAAATAGATGGACCTTGAAGGTAATCACAGCTGTAATGACCTGAGGATTAATTCAGTTGAAGCTGGATAACGTCATAGGAAACCTTGAAATGAGTCACTGTGTCTTTTCTTTTTCCTCCCTGAGCCTGATTCTGCCAGAGGTTTCTTCCTGTTAAAAGGGAGTTTTTCCTTGCCACTGTTGCCAAGTGCTTACTCACAGAGGGTCGTTTGATTCTTGGGATTTTTCTCTGTTTTATTGCAGGGTCTCTACCTTACAATATAAATCGCCTTGAGGCATTATATAAATAAAACTGAATGGTCTTAAAACGAGCTCCATTGTTCCACTGTCATAAAATAATGTTAAATATTTGGCACATGGTACAGCAGGTGTATGAGGTGTGCGGAGGGCAATATGTGGCAAATTACTGATAAATGATCTAAAACCTCACTTCTTCCTACCTAAATGAGTGTTCACAAAACCTTATTCATTATTTTCAGGAAACGTGTCGGTGAGGGGTTTGATGAGGGACCGGGTTCAGGAAGTGGAGCTCACAGGTTCCAGCACATCTTACATCTGGCTTCATCTAGTGGAGAATATGAAAAGGTTTCTCAGGTAATGCAGGAAACTCTTTGGGACCTGCCCTTCTTATTTCCAGTTGCTTATTATCTTATGTTAGGCCCTCACGCAGCCCTTAGCTCATCAACTGTCTGAAACAAGCCTCTTTAACTCTTCCACCTTTAAGCCAACTTTGTTCTGATTGGTTGCTCGTCGTAAACGGAAGGTTTGAAAAGCAGTTGTGTTGGGCTTCTGAGTTTTTAGCTCACAAGGATTTCTTAACTCATGCTGACCTCATTGTTTTAAACTTTAACCCTACTTAATACGAGCATCCAGAAGAAAAGCTGACTCATGTGGAAGTTTCCAGAATATAAGTAGTTTATGGGTCACTATGGAATGTTGTGTTACACATCTTTTTCTCAGGGTCTGTATGATAATTATCTGTCCATGCGTGTGAGGGACCCAAACCTCCAGAGTGTGTGCGAGGCGCTGGATTGGCTGGCCTTCTCAGACAAACTGAGCCACGTGATTCTGCACGGGCAGAACTTCTCTCTGATGAGATACCTGCCCTTCCTTTCCATCACGTTTCACTTCCTGTTTGCCCACACGAACGTGCCCCGCATCAGCTATCCCCACAGCCAGCACGAGGTACGACTGTCCTACACACACCTGTGTAGCAGTGCGACGCAAAACTGATAAAGGCATCATTGCTGAGTAATCATTATTGTGTCCCTTCCAGGCCTCCTCCCGGCTCCTCAGCTGCAAGAACGCACTGTCCACCATGTTGGCCGACACCCCAGCAAGCATCAGAGCGAGGATCAGCCAGCTCAGCCTGACCCTCGATATCCTCACCTTGCTCCTTGACATCATCTGTCCCAAACTACGGCCTGTATGTAAAAGCATACATTGTAACCTTGTGCATGTCTGTATGTACAACCCAAACTCCAAACGTTTTAAATGTAGCCCCATAAATGCCAGGTTTTTAGCCTCTGTGTCTGATTAGATGGATACGGATGGGCGGGTCATAGGGAAGGGGGGAAAAAAACTGGCTAAAATGTGACGATGTCAAAGTTTCATATTCTTCTTTCAGGTGAATCCACAGCTGTTCAGCAGCAGAGAGAAGGAGCAGATGCGTGAGCTGATCGACACCATGCTGGCATACAACCTGTCTTACAGGCAGGACCGCACTCCAGAGGGACAGTACACCTACGTACTGGAGCCGTGAGTACACACGCGCACACACCTGGCTGGACTCCACTGTACACTGGACTCACGCAGAGCTGATGTGTGTTTGAGGGGTGTTGAAGGTCACTGCTCTTGTCCACACTGTGGTTCTCTTCATGGAGGCTTAAGAGATTAATCCCCTTAACACCTGGTGTGTGTGTTGGTCGTGGTTGAAGCAGGGTAGCAAGCAGTAAAGCCTCACCGTTGGATGCAGGTGAATGGCCAAGAGGATGAAAGGAGGGGCAGGTTTAAGTTAGAAAGGTTAGTAGGCAGTAAGTTAAGAGGCCTTTTGAAAGGTCGAGGAATGAAAGGATAAAAGAAGAGAAAGTGTATTTTTAACTTGGGAGACTTTTACTCACTGTTCACCCTCAATTTCGGGATTCTGAGGATATCGGCGCCTGCTGCTGTTAGAATGTCATAACCGGCTTGTTACCTCAGCCATGCCGGCCCGTGTGGAGGAGCAGCGGGATGCCCAAGACGGCTCCTTTTTGCAGGCTCGCTGTGACGAAGTGCTGGTCACCAACGACTGGGGTCTGCCTCTTGTGCTGGCTCTGCTGCTGCTGCTGCTGATCTACACCTTTCTGTACCTGCCCTCTCTGGCGCACCACAACACCACCCTCTGATATCTTACCCATAAAAGGGGGAGCGTACAGCCATGGATATAAACATTTAACATCACAAACAGCTGATGTGCTCAGGCAGGACAGGATTATTTGATTGGACTGCTTTCTTTTTGGCTGCTGTTGGCGATTGGTCATGTTGGATGCTGTGAGCAGCAGGAGATATGCAGAGAAGAAGAGCGGGAAAGACGAGGAGAGGTCATTTAAAATAAACCCTAGAACTAATGTCTGCTTTTATGTAGAAGACTATGTATTCTTATAGATCCATAATAAGGTTAAAAATGAATTTAAAAGTAACTTGATGCTATATTTAAGTAATATAAAGTGAAACCAGCGTTGTTCGTTTTTAAAAACCTTTATAAATATTACAGAACTGCTGTTAAATGGTATGGATTGAGATGTTAAAGATATAGATGCTAATGATAACACAGCTGATTCAACGCTATTCCACAATAAATAGCTGACTGCGCCGTATGACTGCTTTTATTGAATTTATTGGTCCACGGGGCTGTGTGTGTGTGTGTGTGTGTGTGTGTGTGTGTGTGTGTGTGTGTGTGTGTGTGTGTGTGTGTGTAGACATATTTGTATTTCTCTGTATGCCTTAGTGTGTGTC
>VURO01049381.1:4758-16571 GCA_015108175.1 Pelvicachromis taeniatus | reverse complement strand
TTACACAATACATTTTTAAGTAAAAAACTGCATTAAAAATGTCAGATGTAGCAAAGATTTTATATTTAATACCGTATATCTTCTAATAGTGGCCTGTCTCTTATTGACGCCCGTTTCTAATAAACGCCGGTTTGAAAACATGTCACGACAAATAACCTCTCTAAAAACCACGCCCGGGTCCGCTTTCCCTCTCACTTCCATGACAATTCCATCTGAGAAGGGAATAAGAGCCGGTCTCCAACAACCGCCGGTCTCTTTTAAACGCCGGGCCGGCCGAATAATTTTTTGAATAAACGCCGGTGCTACTATTGGAAGATATACGATAATTTAATTTATATTTAGTATATTATTTTCTTATTATTTGTCAAAAAGCTGAATAAACCCTGTAGTTAATAAAAATAAGAATTTTCTGGCAACAATTTCATGGTTCAGGTTTTACTGGGTTAAAGTTGGGTCAGGGTCATCGTCAATGATCAAATGTCAGAAAGTGAAAAGAGTGCATACTGCAGTAGTGCTGTCTGATACTGCCACTGTTGGTATCGATCTGATACCAATGAAGGAGGGGGGGACGTTTGCAGATACCAATATTAATACTTTCACCATATAAAGGTGGCTTATTGTAGGGCAGAGCAGTGTGTCATGACTTATGAGATGAATTCATCGTCTGAACACATTTTAACTGCATTCCACAATAATTAGTAAAAAGCAACAAAACACAACTTTTAGCTTTTTGGACACCTGGAGTGTAAATGTGCCTGTCTTTAAAGCACTTCGGGTCAACTTCTGCTGTTTCAATGTGCAACAGGATATAAATAAAACAAACATGACAGTCAACACAAAAAGCTTTAGACATCTTCATAGTATTTTTTTTTTTATTTCCCAAAAAATAATGTATTTAACACAATTCAGTGGACTATATACTGAACTTAGAGACTAGAAACTAATAAGTATTGATCCCATTGCACCAGTACCAACCCAATACCAATACCAATCTGCCCACATCTAGGCTTCTGTATTATTCTCATATATTATACCAAACACGTCCTACAAATTTGCCCATGTGAGCTTCACGATGTCCCACCCAAACCTCTGGCATGTCTGTACCAACCCTACCCTGCAACTCTGCCTGCTGTCTCAGCTCCTCAGCATCGCTCCGCAGTTTATAAAGAACATATTTGTTGGGGCAGATGAGCTCAGAGCCTAGATTGCAAACTCCAACTATACTCTGCTGGTATAATGAATGTTTTGTAACTTGAGTTCTCTGATTGATGTTCATTAGTGTGCCCCCCCCAACCCCCGTCATCCCAGTTTTGCTGAGCTTGGCATCTCTTTGTTAGGAGTGACAAGCTCACAGCCTAGAACCACATATCAACACTGAACTAATTAGGGAGCCGGCTGACTGGACTGGAAGAATTAAGATTTTAACACAGATACTTCTCTTTAACCCTGTAAAGTTAGAGTTAGGGGTACTACTCTTTAACTTCAGCCCGAACCCTAGACTATTAGAATATCCAGTGTTTTCTGTAAGACAGGTTCTCAGAGTCAAGTAGATGAAGTGGTTATGTGAAAAGTAATTTCTTTTTTCTTTAGTTTATCTTTTGTTTAATGCGTGTAGGTTGACGTGCACTGCATGCAACAGCCATGAATCTCATGTTTAGCTAGCCAGACCATTATCCAGACGTCTCCCTTTCTGCATAGTCGCGCGTAAGTCTCCACTCAGCAAGCATATCTGCTGACAAGTGTAAGCACAGTTTATTTTTTATAGAATAAACACTCCCTACAGGGAAGCAGGAAAGCCAGAATAATGTTCAAATCATTTTATTTGTAAGCTAATGCATTCTGCACATCCCACATGAATGAACTGTAATGAGATAATTTGAGTATTATTGTGGATTACCGTGTATGCTTTCCCGTCGGGGGTGTTTTACTGGGAGTGTTACTTTGAGATTGTCCTACGTATCCTAATTAAGCCAGACAGTTTGTGCATTTAGAAGACAAAGTGTAGCATCTTGACTGCCATTCTTCCTAATTGTCGCACTTTTTTTTTTTGTTTGCCTATTATCACTTTTTTTTTTGCATGCAGAAAAGCATGTAAGCACTTTGTTCTTTGCTAACAATGAGTGCATTTTTTTTTTTTTTTTTAATGATTTAACCATTCGCTCCACAGTGAATCCTGTTAGTATATTTAGGCCAATGATAAAACAATTCAATTATTTGTTTTTGTTTTTTTAAGGCATAAATGATACAGACGACACCCATGAACAGGCACTTGGCAACAGTGGGAAGGAAAAACTCCCTTTCAACAGGAAGAAACCTCTGGCAAAAAAAGGCTCAGGGAGGGGAGGGGCCACCTGCTCCGACTGGTTGTGGGTGTGTCAGAGATTGATTGATAAAGACTGACAGTAACAAACTATTACATACACAATCTTATCAAGTAAAAGTGGTGAGTGGATCTAACTGTTTGATACGTCGGTACTTTTTAACAGTGCTACTCACTCTGATGTCCCTTAGACAGACACTGACAAAGGAGACCCCAAAGACCTTGAAGTGGAAGCCAGCTCAGACCAACAACTGAACCCGATCGCAACTGCTGCTGAACCGTAACGTCGGCAGTCAATGAGCCACGGTCAGGCAGCAGGCAAATAAATACAATTAGTGTAAATTAGCTGTGACAATTAGCAGAAGCTACCTCAGCTCACCTTTGTGTCCTCGCGGCGCCGCACAAGTCCCTTGTTGACGATGCTGTACATTCATCTTCAAAGCTCCTAATGACTTTCTCTGCGAGGTACATAATACAAAGCCAAGGTCAAGCTGTGTTGCTGACAGGAGTGCGATGAATAGGAATAAACAGGGACAGGTTGGGTTACCTTGCAGCCACAGGAGACACTCGCACGCCCGCTCGTGTCTTTACAGCCACCGTGTCCATCTTTGTCTCGTCTGCTCCAGTTCCTTTGGCTTTGAAGGGCACGCCTGCTTGCGTGTGAGAGATTAGAAGTGTGTGTGTGTGTGTTGATGTCTTTGTCCTGGAGGCGTGAGGAGACAGAGGGCAGCGGAGTCATGCAGACTTCAACTCTGGGAGTGTGTGCATGTGCGTGAGGAGACAGGGAGAGAATAGAGGCACTCGTCTGTATAATGGAGCGAGAGCTCAGCCAGCTTCTAGGAGCTTTCATCTGTCTGCTGCAGCACCAAGACACGCACGCACTATTTCTCTTGGCCCACAGACCTAACCAGACCAGCTGTAATTTGTCATTTGGCTGCGATCTGGCCCGTCAGCGCTGGGTTACTTTCAGCTTGAGGCTCTATGGTAATCCCTCCCTTTGAAGGCCGGCCAATCCAATCCCATGGCTGACATTGCCAAAACGGACTTCACTATTGTGACCTTTATAGCGCACCAGCTAATCTTTCTTCAACGAGCACGAGGGAGAAAGTGAAAAAGGGAGGGAAACTGGCAATGAGTTCAACAAGCTTTCTTGTCCTCCTTAACGTCTCTCTCGCTCCATCCTATGGTCTCAATTTTTTTTGTCCCTCACAAGAAAAACATCCTCCCCGACATACGCTGCCTAGTCAGTTTATTTTTACAAAACGAAGGGAAAAAAAAGTCATGCACACCGCTTTGTTGGTTGACATTTAGCGAAGCCTCTGGCCTGGCGCAGAGGTGGCGTGCGCTGTGTTCCTGTTCCCGCCACCACCTGGCACATTTACAAACAGACTCGTCAGTTAAAGCTTTTTCACACCTAGTTGGTTCAAAGCGCTTACCTCGCCAGTTTTGCTGCTAATGTGGCATCTCGTGCCAAATGAGAAGTCAAGAATCAAACAGAGAACTTGCTGAGAGGTAGGATTTGCACTTCTTCTGCAATTCACCTGGAGCAAAACACTCCGGATGGAGGCTACTACGATTAGAAACGTTGTTCAAAGCAAAATCCCGTGAGAAGGTGATTTCTGGCACGAGGTATCGAAGCAGACGCATGGAGTTTGTTCAAATGAAGGCTCGGAAACAGAGGTAAATGTAAAATAACGTTCTTATAAATCACATCAAGAACAAAATCAATATGTCCCTCTGATCAGTATTGCTGTACCAGCAATATGTTGCAGCATTTCTGGGATTACTTTTGAGCGTCACAAGCATTTCCTGCATTTTTCCTTTTCTGTCTTCATTCAGAATATAAATCCTTTTATCTATGTAAAGGAAGTGGGCAGGAGTAAATGTGAGTGCGTAAAAAAATTGATAAATTAATTTGTAATATGTGTTTAAGGAAGAATATCCTAATATCAGTCCTATTTTTCCGACTGCGTAGACTGACTTTCAGATCCATTCAGTCAGCGGGTAGACAGTGTACTTCCAAATGAAACACATTAGTTTCTACATTGTGGTGTTTTAATGGGGCATTCGAATTGATGCACATGTACAAACAGACTCCTTTTATACAGTAAATACAGTAAATGCTACACTAGATCTCACTTCCTGGTTTCCATGATGTAACTCTTGCTGTCATCTGCCCACCTTCAGTCTGTGTTTGACCTTCTGTTTCATCCCCCCTTGTGCCCTAGTTCTTTCATCCTTCCTCCCTCCTTACCTGTTATTGCAGTAATTTCTCTAACACCTTTGGCTTAGGTGCTAAATGTAGGCCCATTACATTCTGTATGTTTGCAATTAATTTACCTAACAGTGTCGTTCTTCTTCATTCACCTGTTTCTAGAGTAAATATTTCTGTTTTTGTATCCTAGAAGAAGACTCATACTCTGACCATCCTTTTTGTTGAAATGCTTATGACTAAGGTCTAAACATGCAGGGTGTGAGCTGCTCTCCAGTTATACAGCAATTTGAAACACATTTCATTTGGGACTCTAGGCTATATAAAATAAACTAATGGACTTGTTTTCATAAATGTGATGTTAAAAAATCAGATGAGCAAGTAAATCATTGAATGTAACGTGAACTTCAGGTAATCGGTGACTCTACAGTGAAACAGAAAATTATTAGCAGGCGGTTTCAAAATTGAGGGTTACGAGTTTTATGAATATTAGCTAACAACTTATCAAACACAACTCTGTAGCCAATGAGCATGAGGCTTCACAGTCAGACCCACCCTTCCTCGTCACACGTGGGATTTTCCAACCATGATGGCGACAGCAGAAATCCCTCATCTTGAGCCTTCGAAACAGGACTTCAGAAACTCGCTATAACCAGTTGCTGTTTATTCCTCATCATTGGCTACTGATCTCAGCTGATTTTTCTTTAACGTGGCGTGACTTTTTAAATGTGCAAAAGGTTGCACTTGATAAGACTAGCTACTGGCCAAACCAACTCTCTAACAATGTCTGAACTCTTGAACTCTGATAAAAAGAAATCTCCACAAGATGTTCGCTCGTTGGATACTTTCAAGATAAACATATGGTGTATATGTTTTTGCATGTTTTTGAAGATTCAGACTAGTCAGTCATAACTCAACACTGCTGAGGCATCCCCAAATACAAGACTAAGGCACCTGAAGGAAATCAAAAAGAAAACAAAGAAAGAAAAAACTCTGTAAATGCAATCCAGTGCATCAGTCAAAAGTAACAAAATAACAACTGGCAACAAAATAACAGTCTATAGTCTGGGGAAAGCACTGACATGTAAAGTCATGCCTATTTGTAGCTGTAGCATCAATAAAGAAGCGCTGAGAGTGCCTCTCTCACTCAGTGCTATTTCATTTTGTTTTTATTTTGGTCCGCCAGCCCCCTGCCATCACTTCATCTCTTTTTTTTTTCCCTGCCAGACCAGGCCGAAAGGGGGTGTGGGCTCAACATGAGCTCGCATCAGCGGGCTACCTCCAATCTCCCGCCATTTGCCAGCATGGTACCAATCAACACTTTACTCCCACCCCGCTGAGAAGCAACCGACTCTGAAGGAGACAGAAGGGGACCTGGTGTGATGGAGATACGAAGTGCGTGAAAGAGAAGAAGAAAGAAGAGGGAGAGAAAAGACAGAAATAGAAGCAGAGAATAAGAGAAAGCAGGAAGGCAGCTTCTTGTTGAGCATCCTAAATTTACCCTAAGTGCTGAGACCCCCCCACTCCCCCCACCCCCATCTTCAGCTCTTGCTCTGTCAAAAGATTTGTGCCCTGACACACGTGCACTGGGACCTACAGTCAAAACTTCCTGAACATCCACTGAAATAACTCTCAAATTTAAACATTAAGTGCAAATTTCGAGGGTGTACCCAGAATGAAATGTTCTCAGGCTATCAATAAGTTTTAAAAATAACACCTTTGAATATAACAAAACCGGTTAAATTACACCCCTTCGGATATTAATCTTTTTTTTCCAATAAGAGTTTCTGTGCTTTCATATATTTCCACAGTTTATCATACTGAAGTCTTGCCGGCTAACCCCTCACACAAGAGTACTATTGATCCAAGCACTGTCGTGATGAAAGCAATCTTTTTACACGCTGACCAGCTTTTGTCATTAAGATTCTAATGGGCCTTTCATTCATATACATCTGAGGTGTATCGAGATGTTCTGAGAGGGATGGCGTCTCATTCTGCAAATACTAAAATTAACTATTGTGAGAATTACGTCTAAAGTGATTCAACTTCAAATCTGGCCTCTCTGTTTTTGAGGCTGATTATAGACTTTGGGGTTTTCCTTGCCATGTTAAAGGATCCCGTGATTATTCCACTATTCTCAAAGTCAGGCTCCACAGTCTATCTCAAGGATTTTTTTTTTTTTTTTTTGCAGCCCAAGGAAGAATGTCTTCATTTGATTTAACAGGTTGTAGAATAGCAACAGCTTTCAAATGCAAATGCCCCACTTGTTTGTTTATGTCATGTTCCATCTACCTAAAATACTGTATCTACCTGAACTATAAGGAAATAACAATACCCCACACCGGTCCATGAAACAGCTTTTAAAGTGAACATTCAAAATACATTTGAGGAATTAGCCGTGCGTTTTTCTTGGTTGTATGGTGTCAACGCTATTGTGAGATGATGAGTGGCCTCATTATACCACAAAGATTCTGATTAGTAGATAAACTGCTCTACCTTCATAGCCACAGCCATCTGCATATACCACCTGGTATTCCCAGGTCAGCAGGGAGCAGCTTGTCATTCAAATTTGGGTTTCCCTGCAAGCACTTGTTGAAAACATCTGGTTTTGCACGGTCACTCTTAACTTAGTTACTTAGAAAATGTGTATTTCCCAACCAGAGAATGTGTGGTTGTATTTGCTTATTGTTGGTAGGTGAAATTCTTTGCAAAGAAAAAAAACAGCAATGTTTTTAAAAAAAAAATAAAAATGATGCAATCCATTAATGGACAATGTCTGCCTTTTTGCACCTTTTACAGTGTTTTATTGCCAAACACAACTTTTACTTTGAAGGTGAATATTTTCTGGATCCAGCTTGATTCACACTTTTTTATGTTTAACTACTGCTCAGTAGTTCGGTATCAGGCGTCAGCAGATAAATAAGCCTTTTCCAACCAATCTACACGCAACTGCAGCAATTAGCTAGCAAACAAACCAATCACAAAGAGGTTTTTAGTGTAGTACCCCCTTTGTGACCAATTTCCCCCAGCAACAACCAGCAACCACTTGCCAACTGGTCAGGGAAACACATTTTTCTCTAACAAGAGGAAGTTGCAAGGAAGTCACTAACCAGTCTCTAGGCCTGTGTGACCGAGGCCTGACTTGCACATCTGCAAAGACACCGTTAATTTTAAATGATAATTACATGCTTTGAAGCAAAATATAAACCAGTCTCCTGCATTTGGTTCATTCTAAGACAGACAATATAGGAACATCTGAAATCCACCGCTGGGGAGGAATGAGAAAACCTTTCCCTTCCAAAACTACAAGCACCTGCAGAATGTTGTTAAAAGAAGAGGTGATGCAAGACAGCAGTAAGCATGCTTTTGTCCATGTGGCCTTAACTGTGAGTTGCAATTCTGGGGGTCTCTATTTTTGGTCAGCAAAATATTTCTACACGCAAAGGATCAAATATCAATCCAAACAGTTTATAGATGTTAGACAGTAGGCCGTGATAGATCGTACACAATTTGTTGTCATTTGACAGTCTGCAAATGAGCTCTAACAAGGTCTGATCTGTGTTGACAGCCTTCTGCTCTGATTGTGACAGCGTGCAAATGCAACAACAACAAACCTTTCTGTGAGAGCATTTACCTGTGCATCAGTTATAAATATAGTAATGTTGCCATCAGCCTAGAAGAGAAGAGAATATTTATATGAATAAAATTAAATGTATTGAGGTTTTCCAATACAGAGACACGCGTCCCTGAAAACAACAGCAGACTATAGCAAAAATAAATAAATAAATAAATGGAAAACAGAATGATTTTTAAATTATCCAGTAAAAAATTTATCTATATCAGGCAGCACTGCAACATTCAAACATACTGTTCACTGAACATTGTCTATAGCTTGAAGTAGCGAGCAGCAACCTTGAATTTGAAAATGAAGCTAGCGCACAAATGCAGTTTCTGAACTAGCCACTTGAGAAAGTGAGTAACATCCCACAGATTGCTATGTTAAAACATTTTCTTTAAACAACTGCATGGTGTGTGAAATTATTTATACAGCTTCCATTTGGAGATGGTCGACACAAGCAGCTGTAACCAGCAGCTGTATGCTAGGCTAACCTCGGCTAGCCTAGCATACAGCTAGCTAACCTCTCGTTTTAATGCAATCACTGGGCACAGTATGAAGCTATATGTGTAGCTCAGACCATACAAGAATTTTACGCTTCATTTTTAGTGAGCGAAATGCTATTATCTTAGGAGTCTGTTACTTAGCACTAATTAGCACGTACATGTGTTACGCCCATAAATTTGGCAGTAACCAAAATGCTAACGTCAGTGCTTGAAAATGCAGTTAAGAAATGAGTGGGCCAACCATAACAGGACCAAAAGACAAGATATTCAGTTCTAACAATGACTTTATTCAAAACAACTACTAAGAAAGAAGCAAATATGGAAAAGGTTAAAAAGAAAAGAAATTAAGGAGGATTCATGAGAAAGGCGTGTCATGGATGTAACGAGTAAGTGAAATAGGCACTGGGGGAAAAATAGACTCGCTGAGGTGGAGTTAAGTGAAAAAGTAGACACATTGGGAAGCGAAACAGAGAGGCAGTGATATTGGATCAGGCAAATATTGAGCAAGAGCAACAGCCGAGGCAGAGCATGGAGCCGAGGCAGAGATCAACAAAGTGAGCCGAGGAAAAGCACAATGACAACAGCAGACATTTTCAATGTCCGACCGGCTGCTCCGGCTGCAGCTGTGTGGCTGAGAGCAGTGGTGGCAGTGGAAGGGCCAGAGCAGGACAGGAGGCCCACAATGCAACATTTGGGCATTTCACAGTGTGCTGCAGCCCACCAAAACAATGTTGAAGCAATCAGAGGTAATTGCTCACTAATGGCTCCCTTTCCACTCTCCTTTTTCTAATTGCCTGCAGCGCCATCTGCGCGCACACGTGCACGCCTGAATGCATCCCCCATACGCAACCAGCTGACGAATGACACGCAGGTCAAGGAGTCGAGGAAATAACATGTTACATTTCATCTGAGCAGAGCATGAGAAATATTCTCAAAATGAGCCAAAGAGGGCATTTATACTGCCGGTGAACCTCAAACATGTTTGCATTGATTTTTTTTTTCTCTTTTTTTGCCTTCAGAGCCCGGCAGTTAAAGTAACCATATAATCATTTGTTGCGATAAATGGATGCGGCTTAACAGAGAAGAGGAGGGGGAGAGGGGCGGTTTGCGACTCGAACACGATCGCTGACGAGCCCGTTATTGAGGCTGCTGATGGATCTGCCTGTCATGTGCACCATTTTTTTGCCCCCACCCCCTCTGTCTTTCTCCCGCCTGGCTCGTGGATCCATGAAGGGGGCTTTGCTGACAGGAATAGCTTGTCACTGCTGTCATCTCCGCGGCTCCTGCGCCGTGCCTCAGGTTTCTTCCCTGCAGTTCTTTGTTACCACTTAGCAGGAAATGTTTTTTGGCTGCGCAGTGTGGAAACCATCACCGCAGGCAAAAAAAAAAAAGGTGAAACGGGTACGGCGGGGGGGTGGGGGAAGTGTTTTTAAGTGCAGCAGTTGCCACGGAAACCACCTTTACCCAGGTTCTCCTCATTTGCTCACCTTGCAGGTTTTTGAACATCTCGCTCGCTTAATTGACAGATGCAGAAAGATACACACACACACACACACACATACAAAGATGGTCCTGGAAGTGATTAAATCCGCTGCCCACCTGCTTGTTTCCACTCTGGCGACCGATCCGTCTCTGTTTCCTGTTTACTGAGACATCATCTACACTGCCATCTGTACCATTCCTGTTTGCAGTGAAAACATCTTTTTTTTTTAATCAGAACAGGTAGAGTTTGCATTCCTCAACCAAAAAAAAACATTGCTATGATTTGTTTCTGGTCAGCGACACACACTCTCAGAAACAGGGGTAAAGTAAAAGTCCAGTTCTCTCCCTATAGGGATTAACTATACCGATTTACCATCTAGGGCTAATCAGCATACCTCAAAGTAACGATGTGTACTTTTCCCAAGAGTAACAAATACATGAACGCACCGTCTTGTCAAGATTTTTCAGAAGGAAGTCTGTGTTCAACCAAATACAAAAGGATTAGGTGAGAAGAAATATTCATTTTACTCTCTGATTTGGGGGTTTTACTGTTTACATTTTTTTTTTTAAAAGCACTCAATACATTATTTTATTTTTGTTTTTAGTTATTGGTAGTACAGTGGAACTCCGGGTTACAAGCAGCTCTGTATACAAGTATTTCGATTTACAAGCCGCGATCAGAGCAAAATTTCTCCCCGGTGTACGAGGCCTGCCTATTTTACGAGCCGCGCTCCGATACGTCACCGCTGTAATAATGTGAATTATTGTTTATAAGATGATTTGTTCCACAGTGGATTGTGTTGCTGCACGGATGTTTTAGAGTGTGACACGAGTAAGTTGGTGTTGGACCGGAACGTTAGGCTGTATGCTGTTGATGTACATGGCAGAGAGTTAACCTGAGTCACCTGACTTATTAATAAACCTTACTACCCCGTTGGGTAGAAAATAGATATTCTGGAGTCTGTCTTGAATGAGACCAGAATATAACAACCACTAGTTTCCCCTTCGCCTTACCCGGAAACTTCTACCCAGAGCCGTTTCAGGGCTTATCCCGTTATGATAACACCTGCTTGGCTCACGTCCGTACGTACGTACATACAGTTAAGGAAGTGCAATTTTAGTTTTGTTTGAAGTTTAAGAAAGTGTTGTTTTAGTTTTACCGTACGTGTACCGTACGCATCGTGCCTCCTCCCTCCCTTCTTCCTCAGCCGCCTTCCGTTAACTGTAATCGTCTGCCGCCAAGGTAAGGTTATATTTGCTTAAGTTGGTTTATCTTTTATTTAACTATATTTACTAATACAGTATTTTGATGTTTGTTTGTTATTTAAAAACATGTATTTTTCCATTATTTATGATATTTTGGGAACTTTTTGGGAGGGCTGGAACAGATTAATCTCCTTTCCATTATTTTATATGGGAAAAATTCGATCAGGTTATGTGCAAATTGGGTTCCGAGCTTGGTTCTGGAACGGATTAAACTCGTAACCTGGGGTTCCACTGTACTTACTTCCCCTTGCTATAAGAGTCGTGTAACACCCAAATTTCTCATTCGTGGTTTTTTTAAAATATTATATATATATATATATATATATATCCATCCATCCATCCATCCATCTTCTGCCGCTTATCCGGGGCCGGGTCGCGGGGGCAGCAGCCCAAGCAGAGAAGCCCAGACCT
>VURO01049379.1:12919-22944 GCA_015108175.1 Pelvicachromis taeniatus | reverse complement strand
TGCGTATGTATCTATCTGTCTCCCTCCGTGTGTGTGTGTGTGTGTGTGTGTGTGTGTGTGTGTGTGTGTGTGTGTGTGTGTGTGTGTGTGTGTGTGTGTGGCTGCTGTGGTGCTTTCCTGGATAATCATAAGTCTTCGGATCCATTAGTGAGATGTTACAGTGAAATAGATGAGAATGCATTTTCAGTCTGCAATAACTCTAAGGATGATGGACCCAAATGGCACAGAGCCATGGCCGCTGCCACAGTCTCCTTGGAGGCCTCGTGTTCCTCAAAACCATCTGGATCTGCCATAATTATCTCTGTAGAAAGTACTAATTTGTCAGAGTGGGATGGAGATAATAGTGAAATATTGGTTAGTTGCAGTCTACTTCAGATTCAGGCCATGATGCCTCAGATTCCTGAGAAACATCAAGATTAGGGCCTTTTGAAGCTTCGAGTGTAGTTTGTGACCCTTTTTTCTGTTTTATTCCTCTATGCTTGTATCCGCCATTTCCATCTTCTGATGTAATTTCTTAATTGTATCCTATTCTGTTTCGTGCCTGGGACTACTACAGCTGAACTCAATAGTTATTATGAGCCATAACTTGAGAAGTGGTAAATCATGCAACTATTTTAGAGGCTGTTGCTTTTTTTAAGCTTAAAAAATTCTCAGGGTTGGCAAAAGTTTGTGCTCTACCAAGAGCACTATTTTAATGCTCCACTTTTTCATGTCAATAGACTATAAAAAGGAACTTTTCCTTTCTTCGCTGTGCAGCAGGGACTCCTTTAATCCCTCCAGGAATGTCTGGAGCCGGTGAGACACTGAAGGGAGAAATGAGGTAGAAAAGCCTCTGTTGCAGTCCGCACATGTTATGGAGTCAGTGGCCCTTTGTGAAATTCAGGCAGCAGAGGTGGCCTGCAGCTTATTATCGCTTCATGTGTGTGCCTGTTGTCACGGAGTGACGTGAAAGAGCCAAGAAGCCATCAGCAAGGGTCAGCAGTGACACAAACCAGACCCATATGTCATTTCTGTGCTTCAATTTAGTTGCAGCTTTATAACCCAAAAAGGGAATACCAGCTGAAACAGCTTGTGCTGCAGACCCGCCCTACTACATGAAAGCAAAACAGATTTTTAAAATCTCATGGTTTTAATGACAAACCTAAATAAAAGCTGCCTTTATGAGAGTCTTGGACTAGGTGGATAAAATTATGGGGGACATAATGTGCTGAGTGCATGTGCAAATCAGCTGTGAAGTCCTTGTGGTAGCTCCTCCCATAGCCACAATCAATTTTGTAATTTTGTTTCATAGACTAACTTCTGTGCGTGTGCGTGCGTGTGTGTGTGCCTTCATTAATTTGAACATCTTAGGTGAGCTAAGTAAACATCTTAGCTAAGTTTCTGTCCTGTCCTCATTATGATCAGTGAAGATGTTTTGTATCTAACGACATTTAATAATGTCTATTAAAAATTCATAAATGTCTTCATGAGCCACTAATGAAAGAATTCAAAAGTTTAACATGTACAAACATATACATAGTACATTCACAGACAGGCCAGTCTACACATTACACTGACTGTTATTTGCTTAAACATTTCCAGCTGCTGTTGCTGTTACTGAGTAATTGAACCAGGGTCAGTACCTTGGACAGCTCCATGGTAGCTGGCAATCATTAAATTAAGAGAGTTAACACAATTACGCAGCACAAGCACATATATACATACAAAACAGCATTGTATATTGCAATGAATTATGTATAGTATATACCAATAAAAAATATAATTAATTAAAAATAATTCAAATAACTCAAAAAACAGCTTTATTGCTGGACACGGAGAGAAACTAACTACACTGAGAAATACAAACATAAACCAGACTGGCAGGGCAAACAGAACACACAGCTTGGTGAGGGTACGATGCAACACAGGGTAAAGAAAACACAGGGCTTAAATAGACACTGGAATAATCAGGGAATGGGAGACAGGAGGCAGACACAGCTGGGAGAAATCAGACTTAACAAGACAAGGGAAGCAAAAGTAGACACACTCACATGAGACACAGACTTTCAAAGGGAAACAGGAAGCGCACGACAGGCACAAAGACAAACTGGACACAGAATAGAGGGAGCTCAAAATACAAAACAGAAACCAAAACACAGGATGATATTAATCAGCATCAAGAAGAGAATCCGAACATAACCCATAATACAAAATCAAAGCAAAACATAAGAGACTCAAAATGCTGAACCGTGACACTAAGAAACCATTAATGAGACACACAGAACCTTGGAAATGTAAACATAAGTGATAACTGGATAGCTTTAGAAAATATTTAACCACAATTGTCACAGTTATCATCATCTGGCAGTCTCCTAAAACAGAAAATGTAAGTGAAAAGTATGTTCGGACATCTCAGTATCACTCTGAGTGAATCAGAATGATAATAAACCAGCAAACACTTGCTCAGGGAGCTCACCTGAAGAGGGCAGAATTTGCCAGCATGGGTCTCAAACTCTGCGGGGTGTGGTGGTTCTATATTAGCCATGAGTGTGAATGGCTGCCTGTGTCTCTTTGTTAGCTCTGTGTCACACTGTCGACCCATCCATGGTGTACCCCACGTCTCACCCTGACTGCTGGGATAAGCTCCAGCCCCACTGTGACCCTGAACTGGATCAGATGAAAGAAGAAAATGCATGCTCATCTTGCTGAAGCAGCGCTAAATTGCTGTCCTGCCACTAAGCTGTCATGGAAGAATGCTGGTAATTGTCCAAACAATGAGTTACTACTGTGCACAGTGTGTCCTCTCCTGACAACCCTGTGAAGCCTGAAATGTGGAATAAAAGGAGAAAAAAAATGTTCTCTGAAGTGGCAGCTGAGAACGACGGCCCTGAGGAAGAAAAACATGGAGGAACACGCAGCACAGACAGAAATGTCTCATGGTAGCCATGATGTTCATGACAAACAACTGGTTATTTAAAAACAGTAGGACCTTCTTCCTGGATTACACTGTTCACTATTCAAATAGCCCCCATCGTGCATATCAAAATTTGTCATTTCAAGTCTTTCGTGAATTACTAATGATTTAGTAAATCAGGTACCATCATTAAACTGATATTGTAAAATGTGTGGTGTATCATGAGGAAGGATGCATTCTGTTGGGTCAGGCAGAGCACAGAAGTCAGGATTCTTTTTTTTTTATATGAGTGACAGTCTTTGGTTTTTCACTCCTCTGTAGCGAGTAACAGACAATGATATTAATCCACATAGTATTTCTAATAATGTGCAGCCCATATGTTATAACCCAAGACTTCTCACTATTAATCTGTTAAATCACTTATTCCAAGCATCCTCTTAGAGCAGCCACCAGCTGCTTTGTCAGTGTAGCTTTACTTTGCTAAGACTTATTGTTGGCATGCTGGCATAACATGGTGTTGTTGAATCATCACCTTAGGGAAATACATTCTCTGCATTCAACCCATCCCCTTGGAGGGACCCGCTCCCGCCACAGGCCAGTCCCTTGATAAAAGGCACAGTGACAGGAGAATTAATCTGGCTGTATCTGCTTTTGATGATGGGAGAAACCAGAGTTCCCAGACATGCAAACTCCAGACAGAAGGGCCGTGCTCTTGCTGTGAGACCACAGTGCTAACCACTTAGGAACCATGCTTCAAAAGCTCTGCTGAAAACGGGCCAGAACATTTGTAGCTGAATGATTTTCAGCTCTTTCCCCCGTAAAGATGACATTTCATTACCTCCCCTTTACCTGTAATGATGATACCTGATGATACCTCGGTACGTATCAATAAAGACCTCCTTTGACGACATTATAATAGTTTACAGGTTTTTCCGTGAGTAGCTGCTTAGGTAAGTCAATAACGTCTGGTGCAGAGGGTCATTTTGTTCCATATGCAGGCCTGAAATATGACAGAAACCACTCGCTAACGTCTACTCTCGTGAGCAGCAGCATAGAGGGAAAGAAAATATTCTACATGTCAATATTTTCAACATTTTCTAATAACCGGAAGTCAGTTTAACTTATATTTCTTTGTCAGTGTGCATGATTGTTTCCTTACACATGTATAAATACATGACGTGTGTTTGGGAGGCAGTATTCATACGATGAATGTGAACGATCTGATTGGCCAAGCTAACAGCATTCATTTAGTCGTAACTGTTTGTTGCATAACCTTGTAACTTGGCGATATGTGTTGTTATTTTTTAAGCAACCATTTGACTGAGTGTGATGTCAGACACATTATATTATATATACTATAATTTTTTTTCACTCCAGTTAGATATGATATTGTGGAGCAAACATTTGCTTTATTGGCCTGTCCCATCAACGGGGCAGTGTGTAATGTGTGTAATTTAACTGGTGAAAACGTCAGTCGGTACAAGCTAATAGCTAATCCCTGAATGTTTAGTACTTGCTCTTATTACAGTGACAGGCTCTGATTAGAGTGCCAGTGTCTGAATATTCACATGCTCACTTTAAAGCAGGCACACTGTGTTGAATAAAAAACTGTATAAAGGACAGATGGGATTGTGAATGGCCTTATAGCAACCTGTTAAAATTTACCCCGTCCATCCTCAACACCACTTGTTTTAACTGACATCTGTGGTATAGACAAAATTCCATCCATCCATTCTCAGCCGCTTATCCTTTTCAGGATTCTGTCGCAGGGCTAACACACATAGACAGACAACCATTCGCACTCACAGTCACACCTATGGACAATTTGTGGGGATAGTTTTCAATTAACCTATCCCCACAAACTGCATGTTTTTGGGCTGATCAGTGGAAGCCAGAGTACCCGGGGAGAACCCACACAAACACGGGGAGAACCCACGCAAACTCCACACAGAAAGACCCCAGCCTGATGGTGGGATTGAACTCAGGACCTTCTTGCTGTCAGGCAACAGTGCTAACCACCGTGCCACCATGCTGCCCGACAAAATTCAATTTAAGAGTTAATCAGCGTGACACAAATTGTGTTACTGGATTAGACTGTAAGCACACATTAGCCTCAACCTGGATCTCAGACTCGAGAAAATAAGATTCACTATCATGGCTCATCTGATAAATGTGAGAACACCTGGAAACCTTGTGTGCTATATATTGAAAACAAACTTTAATAATTATTTCCCTCATTCATGCAAACACACATACACTCACTATTTCTAATGTTCAAATGGACTAAATAACACCTATTGATTTTGCTCTTTTTCCATGTTTTAGAAACTACAATATACCTATTTTGTGTTTCACTTCGATAAAATGTTTCATTTTTCTTTTTGTCTTGTGTGTCATATTTTATTTTATTTTATTTTTTTATTTAATAAAAAAACAACACCGAAATCCTGAAACTATCACGGCTTTCTGTTCTTGTAGCATCAAGAAAAGATCATATAGTCCTTATTTTTCCATGAGACCTAGTGTGCTGGCCTTTTGTTTCCCAGAAAAGCAGTATTTAATATTTAAACAGCAACACACCAGCCAGAGCCGCTCAGAACAAGCAGCCTGACTCAGGGGGGATTCAGTAGCAGTTGTTTTGCAGCAAGGAAGTGTTACTCATTCACTTTTATAGCAAGCATGACTGACATCATGAGTGGTCCTGTAGCTGGAAGAGGCTAACATCATTAAGCATACAAGTGAAAACAGAACAGTCAAATCTGCACATTTTGCACGCAGACACTGGAAAATGTGATTCTCCGTGCAGGTGGTTCAATAAAGTAATCAAATAGTTTTACAGAGTGCAAGCTTCTGGTTGGACGTGGACATGCCTAAATGTCACTAGTGCGCTCATGTCACAATGTGATTGGCTGATGTCTAATTGCTCCACATGAAGGAAAGTCATGGCCCATTGTCAGCAGGATCCTGACTCAAGCTCAGTTCTTGTTAGCTAATGGGGTTTAGTTAAATTGCTAAAGTACTGGTTGTGCTCTTGTTTCTATGGAAACCAGAGGATGACTTTGTTGAACGCCATGGGTGTTTCTGACAGATCAGCTGTGGCTTTGGATTATGTGTTTTTAGCCTCACTATCGTGTGAAAAGGGTGTCCCAATGTCTGAATTAAAACCACAGGCCCTTTTCTCTTTCAGCTGTTCTGGAGGGGGAAAAATCTGAATATGTAAGCAGTAAAATTTAACTGTGAATCCTCTTATTCGCTGCAGGAAAAACAAGCAGTGTTGCTGTATCATCCAAAGTGTTTCAGAACGTGGCCTGAATAGATGGGGATGTATGCACTTTCCTGGACTTAAGCCCTGCGTAGCAACTCTGTTTGCCCTGGCAACGATTGTTATGAGGACACAGTTCAGCCTTTGAGACACTCAGCATGTTACATCTTGCCCAAGCACATGGGCATGTGTCCTGGCTTTTCAGGTGGAATTGGAATTTAATGGAGCGGCTACAGCGATAAATCAGTAAAAGTCTGATTAGAAACTGTGCTCACAGTTTCTAATAAAAAAGGTACAATGGTCAGCACTGGACACCATTGTGCTATACAGAGGGGAGGGGTTTCGATTACAGAGTTAGGCATATGAGTATTAGCAACATATCTTTCAATAAATCATAAACCTATTACCTTGAAATGGATGGCTGGCTTGGCGCGTGGAGGCCATTGACTTTGCTTACTGTGTTACTATTAGTGGTAGACCGCTGCTGCTCAAGTAATCTCATGAGAGCCTGTCACTGTAGTTGCATGAAAGCTAAAAATCAATACCAAGCAAGTCCACGTTTCATAAATAAATAAATAAAACAGAAAATAAGTGAGTGGCACAACAATAATCACACTTGGTACGATATAGTTCATACAACTGGGATTTAGCGGCACTTAAATACAGGAATAAAGATTTGAGCTCAGTTTTGATTCACACATCACTTTCCAAATAAGTCAAAGGAGATCTTTCCATAACCCTTAATATTTCACTTGTTCTGTCTGTGTTTACAGTTTTTCAGTAAAGGGTCTCTTCCTAAATGAATTACTCTGGGCCTAAGCGGGACCAAATGGATGCTAATTGCTCCAGCTTGCACATGTCAGATGCTCTGGTGTGTGATAAAAGCATGTTTTCATGAGTGAATCTGATTTTCTCATCTACGAGCGAAATGGTCATGCTGAAAGCTGCAAGAGACAATCAATATATTTTGTAGTTCTGCGGGGTTTGTGAGAACTATGACAATATAACATATTGTGTTTAACAACTGTAATACATTTATTTATTTTCTGCTTAAAATTAACAGTTTTGAGGGACCATTGTGTCTTGCTTATTTAAATGCATTTGACTTTAGTACTTCTTGGTCACAAAACAACTTGTTTCTTCAACTGCTATTTATATATTTAGTTAGAAAATATTTTTTCATGCCCTGAAATATTTTCTTAGTTTTTTGTTTATAAAAACTGAGAGTTTGAAGCTTTAATTGACGTTGAATTTACTCTAACAGCTAATGTAACGTAGCTACATGAAATCCAATTTTTCACATGTTGCCTGAATACTAAATCCCCCAAATTTCTTCCATTATTTTCCGTAGTGAAACATGTACAAACATATGTGGAAACATAGTATATGAGGAAAAACTGATTTTGTCAAACTGTAAGGAGCATAATATTTTGTATGACAAGTTTTATTCTTCAACACATCCTGAACTCTCTTAGGTCAGCTTCCTTCTGTTTTCTTTATGTAGTCTTCATGAATTGTTCTCCAGGCTTCTCGAAGGGCAGTCAAAGATCTTATTGGGATGTTGACTTCCTTTTGTTGCATGCTCGGTGACGATCATGAGCTATGTTGCTTCAATAATGTTGAGCTGGGCTCTGGGGAGGCCGATCCATGGCTGATAGTTTTCCACTGTGTGCTTTTCTATCCAGGTATGTTTTTTATTACACTGGTTGTGTGTTTGGGATCATTGTCATGCTGAAAAATGAATCTGTTGCCAATCAAATGCTTTCCAGATGGTATTGCAAATTGAACACATTTTGTTTTGGGCACTTTTCTGACAATTTTTTCATCTAATAGCTCTTTTTGAATCACTATGTTGGTGCCAAAATGCGATTTTATGCCAGTCAAACTCTGTTATCTTTGGCATTTTTCAAAAGTTAAAATAGAGAACCAGGAACAAATGATGCATTTTATGACAGGCTGCCAGCAGCAACGTGCCAAAAGATACAATTTAAAATTAAATGGATTCCTTGCTAAGTTGTTTGTTGTGTTAGACACAACACTGGTTCATCCCTTGAGTTAAGTCAGCTACAAAAACTGCAAAATGAATGAAAGGCAGCCAATATCCTGAGAAAAACTGTAAATAAACAAAGAAAGAAAACCTTCAAACAGACAGCGTATCTGTGGTCCAGCTGTCAGAACTCCTAATAACAAATAAATAAAAGATATTCTCAGTTTTCCATATATTTTGTGTTGCTGAATCAAACGTCCAGCTGAGTCCCTGTTGACCTCAATGTTGCAAACACTAAATCAGCATGTCTCCCAATCTGTGTTAACTATATGCTGTAGATACATAAACTCCCATGTGTGTAGTGACTGCTCAGTTAAAGTCACGCTGCACAGGGACACATGCTGCAGACCTATAATCAGTTTTGACTCTAACAACAGTGAATGGTGTGGTGATTAGTGCCTTTCCCCCTTAGACAAAACCTGCCTCGACAACAGATGGTGATAGTGCCTTGGGGAGCTTCAGCTGCTGTTTAAACAAATTAACCAAAGGGAAAACCTTCAATATTTGACTGTTGGCTGCACAGACGTGTTCATAAAATCATCCATAACCATGTTCCTGTGCCTGACCTGGTCTGTGTTTTTTACCATATGGCTGCAGTCAGGTAGGGCAGGACCCGATGAATGAGATCTATTAGATTAACTAATGGGTGTTGTTGCTTACTGATAGGACCGTGCTTATGTCTTAGTTATTAAAGCTATAGAAGCAAAGATGTCTATAAACTTGTAAAGCAAACAGATTTACATGTACAGAGTGTGCATGCATATATGCACTGCCACTTCACAACAGCAGTCATGTCACTGTGCTTTATATTTCACACATAAGTATCAAAATGAGATGTAATAGTCTACAAACTCTCTGTTATCGTTCTCCCTCCTGAAGAACTTTTGCAGTTTGCTTGTCAGGTCACTCTTATTAAAAGAATCCACTACCATCTGGAAACATCGTTTCCATGAAATGTGCAGTGTGTTAGTGGGTGGTATGTCCCAAAGGTCCCAAGACTTCTTAGCGGAACATTGCCCAGAGCATCACACAATCCATTTGCCTTCTTCCCACTGTGCATGTTAATGCCCACTTCTTCACAACTAAACAATAAACAAACAAGAAGTAAAAGAAACCACAATTCATCAGATCAGACCATTTTCTTCCGTTGCTCAAGTTTTGATATGGATTGTAGGTTATGGTTGGTGTGCAGATGTGGGTTTGCATAGGCACTCTGAGGTTAAGATGTTTCAGCAATTTGTGCTTTAGTAGGTGACCAGACCACGATAGCTAGCTCTTGCTTTTCTAGTGCATCATCAAGCTTTTGCCAATTTTTGTAAACTTTTGGTCAATACTAACCACTTCATACAAGGAACAACCCACAAGTCTTTTAGACCTTGTCACAGTCCCTCCTTTCATTTGCACAAATCGTGACAGTTTCATAATCTACACACCTGCACTCATTTCTGCTAGCCACTACTATGTGTGAATAAATAAATAAATAAATAAATAAATAAATAAATAAATAAATAAATCTAAGTGCATCATTATTAAATATTTGTATATAAAATAGGCCTGTTTCCCAGTTAAATAAAAAAAATATATATAAACAATGATAATTTACAAACAAATAAAGAGAATAGCCAGATGATAACAGCTGATGATTTCAAATTGGGAAAGTTGCCGCTTAGATGAAAAGTATATATAGTATACAGATAGTATAGAAGATAGTATAGATACAGTATATATACATATATACACTATATATATATATATATATATATATATATATATATATATATATATATATACACATATATTTTTTTTTTTTTTCCCCTGTCTTT
>VURO01049378.1:84532-111632 GCA_015108175.1 Pelvicachromis taeniatus | reverse complement strand
CACGCATAACAGACACACGCCCATAGACGATTTCTGGGACACCCAGTTGTTCCCAGGCGACGGGCGTTGGGATTAAAACGCATTTTCGTAGTGCTTTAAACGGTGCTCAGGACTGTTGGGGTTTATTTTTTCAACTCTGCAGTGTAGGAGCAGGGGACTTTCATGCTCACCAATGGAAAAAAATAGCCTTTCAGACTTCTGTTTCTATGAAGAAATTTTGTGGCACTTCTAGAGAATTTTATGCAGATAAATTTGTGCCCCGCCGACACCACCGCCGTACGAGAAGCTCTGAGGGATCCAGAGGAACAGGAGACTTCTGAGACATCACTGCCACTTGGGAATAACGGATCAGTAAACAGATCTGCTGCCTCTATAACCACTAGGGATAACAAATGAAGTGCTCAGGCCTAACTACATGCTTTTTTTTTTCTTTTTCTTTTTTTCTTTCTTTCTTATCCTGATGCCAAGACGTACCAGTGAACCCCACTATACTCTTTTTGGGGATGCACGTAAAATTCATGGGTTCTTTGGGGTTGGCGAGACTGGAGTGCCATTACTTACTATGACTCTGCGCAGGGTTAAAAGACATAATATATCCCTACTAAGTCACATGGGAAACATCTGCTTAAAGGTGTTCTGGCATTGCACTACCGCCCCAAAGTATTCCCACTTTAACACCTGGACTATATTTACCTTTATTCTCAACTCTAGTTTTTTGAAAATTCAGAGATTTAAAAAAATGAGACATTTTTAAGCTTTACACAGAGATATGCAGTGTGTTTGTGTGTGAGATATACTGTACATGGTGCCAATATTTTGAACTAATGGAGGTGTGCTTGGTTCGTATTGCCACATCAACACTTGAACTGCTGCTCAAAGCGGCGACAGCAAGCACTCTTCTTTTATAAATATTCAAAAATGTATCCAGCTGTTATTTTTGCCCGGGTCTCGTGTGTGTTTCGTACACTGTGTGAGTGCTGTGCTACAGTGTGTGAGACAAAGAGTTGCATGTACTGTTTTGTAATGACAGTATGATGTCATTCATGAGAAACGCAAGGCGTTATTTTTTTTCCCCCTAAGGTTATATTTTGATCACATCAAAGCTTCCTCTACATCCAGATTTCAAAAGCTAGCTGTCACCTCGCTATGGTAGACTCAAGTTTGTTCGTACTGTGAACAAAATGACAAAAAGAGTTTGGGTGATGTAAGGAACTTGGCTCCTTCCATTGGTTTGAAGTTTTAAATAAAGTGATGCATGTTTCTTAGCTTTGGGTATAAAAGGAATAGTCGAATAACATGGGGAAACGTGTTTAGCTTGGTTAGCTTAGCGTAATGGCTAGGAGGAGGGGAAATGCTAGCCTAGCTTGTTCCGTAGTGAAACGATTTGGTCTGAAAGAACTTGTTCTTTCCTCTGTATTTAACTTGACATTTGCAACCATTTTCATTAACCAACATAAATGAGACTCTCTGACATTGTTGCTAAGTATTTTGTGTCACTTTTGGTTTAGCTAGGCTAGCAGTTCTCCTCACAAACAATATAAAAGATGGATGTAGCTACTATGATATCACCCACTGGTTTCCCATTTTGAAGCCTTGAGATCAGCGTTTCCACCGTTGCTGTGTTCATTGCAACTCTCCCCCCCCCCAAAAAAAAACAACAATTGAGACAAGGAAGGAGCCACCTATGAACCTGTAGGGTACAAGTTCATAGTTGGCTCCACCCTTCCTCCACCCTCCTTCCTATTAGCTAACAGCTTGGGAGTGGCAGTTTGTTAGCTAAGAGATGTGTGGTTTCATTCCACAGATAATGCTCAATGAAACATAGCATGACTAGAAGTTACAAAACAGATATAATTTTTTAATTTTAATGCATCATTTTTGCAACTACATCTATCGCCATCTGGTGGCCTTCAGATAGAATGCATGTTTAAGGCATTTCCGCTCAAGGCTTAAGGCATTTCTCAATTTTTTCCAAACTGACAGCTAACTGCCACATCCATGTTTTACGCTGTTTGGTGTTTCTTTATTTACACACCATGGATGAGCTACAGTGTAGCTAAAACACTGACCAGTAAACTTCCAGTTGTTCAAACAATGTCAACAACCAACGTGTGCATTATTTTTCCTTTCATATGTTTAGGTTCTGCTTTTTTGAGAGTCTTGCTGTTTTCCTTGCCCCTGCTAGATACAACTCTAAAATGTATTTCTATAAAACGACAACAAAAAGAAACCTGCAATAATCTGCAATAATCGGCCGACTGGCAAAGTTAGCTGTGTCCAACTCACATCAGCTGACATCTGTTTAGTCTGTGGAGTTTTTGAGTGAATGAACTTGCAGTGACGGGTGTGTCGTGTCGACTGCTGTGTGAGCGCACACATACTTGAAGCAACCACACACACAGAAAGTGAGGAAGGTTGTGTCCAAACCCAGCAGGATCCAAGTGGGCCTGTTGAGTTTTTTAGCATGACGTGCCAACTGGTTTCTTCCTGAACTGGCTGGGGTTGAATTGGGCTTTGTTTGATGTGTTTTAAAGAGTTTTAAGCAACTTTACGAGCAATATGAGGCTGTAGTCGGGTCACAGCTCCCAGAAAGCTAAACTTCTATTATTCACTCTCAATCAGAGCGAAAACACTCAGTTAACTCAGGCAGCCAGTGCGGACCCAGTCCAGTCAGAATAAACACGTAAAATAGTTAATCTTCTCATATCAACGTTTTTCTTTTAACTGAAACCGAAACCAGTGGTCTGCATCATTTCCACATTCATCCTCCCTAAATTTGAAAAAACACTGGTGAGTGTTTTGGCTTGGCTTAAGGAGGCTGGTTATTTCAGAAACTTCCAGTATAATTCCTTAAATCCTCTCTGTGATTATACTGGTGCAGTATTCAGAACAGGTTCTTCCACTAGCATCAACATACACACCTACACATTGACAGGTAAATAATATCGCTCTGTGCCAGTGAACAAGACCTGAAAAGTAGCATCAGTACACATCCCTGATCATGTGATTACATCACTGCAAGACTTCCCCAGTCTCTTTTTATTTTGTCATTTTATTGCAATTAGTATGATGACTCATGATGATGTTTTTTAATAAACAGATTTGTAAGATGTACTCATTCTGACACGGTTATTTCTGTATGGTGTCATTTTATTGTGTGATGATTTCAGTATTGGTCAGTTCCACTCGTCACATAAATACTGTCACCTAGACTAATCTTGTCTTCACTCCAGCTTTGTATGAGTGCAGACATGAATATCATGCCTATTTTAAGATTTAATTTCCCTAAAGTTGTCTATGAAAGGGGGAAACTATCCATTGGAGCCAAAACGGTTGTTAGTGTAAATATGGGTTTTAATGCTGGGAAAAAATGGCATTTTAACATGGGAGTCTGGACGATCAGGCATCTGTTGGAAGCAGCCTTAAGTGGCCATTAGAGGACCTGCGGTTTCAGCGCATTGGCTACATTTTCTGTCACTGGCAGGACAAAAAAAAAAGAGAAGAAAAAGTCTGGGTCAGAGCCAATCAGATGCAGTGTTGGGTGTATATTGGCAAAATATGGTTTTCTGCGTGTGTCTGAAACTCAGACAAAAGCAGCGCATGAGCGGTGCACCTGTAAATGACACTGCAGTGACTCGCAGCCTGCTAAATGGAAAATCTACCATCATTTGGTAGATGATGGTAGATTCATCTACCATCATCATGGCATTAGATGATGGCATCTAATGCAATCATTTGGCATTAGATGTTGTCAGCTGTAGTCCCTGTTTCCCAGCAGTCAATTAAATGTTCATCTAAGAAGTGAGTTTGTCATTACAAGCTATTAATTCAAAAATATGGTCCTGTGCAAAAGTCTTGTGCAAGCCCCGTATGATATACGACTATATATTATGTATATGATGTATACTTGTATATTTTGCCAGGGAAATGGGTGGAGCAATTTGTTGAATATGAAAATGTACATGGAAATACTGTATGTAAGGCACAAACGGAGCCTGTCAATATTTGGTGTGACCATCTTTATTCTTCAGCACAGTCTGAACTCTGTCAGGCAGCTTTCTTTAAGTCGTCTTCAGGAATAGTTCTCCAGGCTTCTTGAAGGACATTCAAAGCTCTTCTTTTGGATGTTTTTGCCTTTTGTTCTGTTCTCTGTCAACATGATCCCACACTGCTTCAATAATGTGGAGGTCTGGGCTCTGAGGAGGCCAATCCATGACCGATGGCGTTCCACCGTTTTTCTATCCAGGTTTGCTTTTACTGCATTGGCAGTGCTTCTGAAAATGGTCGGATCCAAGGACTGCATTGAAAATGAGTGAGAAATCAGCCAGTGTCCAAGAAAACCTTCAAAAAGCCTGGAAAACTATTGCTCAACATCATTTTTCAGTAATGACAGCAAAGTCTGGCTGCTTGACCAAAGACTTTAGTACAGTACTGGATGAGTAACCTGAGTGAGAACCACCTTCTTGCTTCCTAAAGCTACTCAAATGAACATTTCACTGTTTGCGTCGTCTGTTGCTCCTGCTGGAATTGATTTAGTGTGTATGAATAAACCAACACTTCCTGCAGCTGGCCCTGGCTGGCCCACATTTACCCTCTTTCTGTTAAATGGCTGCTGAATTTTTTCCAGAGGATCTGATGTGGTCGTGATCAGTGTTCCCGCTACGAGATTTGTGACAAATGTGGGCCAATTTAGTTTTCTTTTCCGTCTGTGGGCAAGCCATCAATCAGATTTTTCTGTGCTCCCAAAAACATGGTTTCAAAAAACAAAAAAGGCAACTTTAAAAACTTCCAGCAGAATAAATGTTTTATAATTCAACGTTAGACCACAGCTATATCTCTCCCTCTTCCCTCCATGTTGTTCTTTGTGCGTCTCCAATCGCCTTGTTAGTCTTATGGGATTCATCTGTTAATACTTTTTCCTCTATTTGTCACCCATCTCTCTGCTGCTGCTGCTGCTGCTGTTTTAACCACTTTTCCATCCCTTTCTCTTAATTTCTCCTTATCACACCGATCCCTCTTTCACTCCCCCTCTTCATTAGAAATGCAGATGAGCTGAAACCTCAGCCGCTCTCCGGGGCTTTTACACCTCTTTAACGCCAATCTCTCGTTCCATCTCTCTCCCTCTTTCACCGCCACCCTTTCTCTTTCTCTCATCTCCATCTCATGTGGAGATGGCAGAGAAGAAAGACACACTGTTGATTGGCTCTGGAGCTGTCTGTGGTTTTTGCTAACATGCTCTTGTTCTCTCTCAGGGTCCATTTGACCCATTTTCCAGTTCCTGTATGTTTGCATCTACGCCGCCCATGGATCATTGATAATGTGGCCTTGTCACAACGTAAACCATTCTGTTCCTAGTTTAATCAGTGGTGTATGTATGCGTGTGGGTGTGTGCGCGACTTTTACAAAATAAAAGCTGCACTGGGTCTTTTTTTTTTTTTTTTTTAATTTAGCTCTTGTTCACCGCTGTAAACTCCTGCCGTTTTGGAGATGGCACATTTCATGGCGTGAGCCCTGGCACAGACTCGAACGTGTCACAGCTTGAGGGTTGCTCTACATAACAAAGAATTCAGACAGAAAAATTTAGCAGCGCGCGGAGCAAAGTAAGCAGCCTGTTATCCCCAGAGTCTACCAGAGGCAACGTTTTCTTGTCTTCATTGTAATCAGTGCTGATGTCTCCAGCAGCTCCAAACAGCCCCGGCTCCATCACACCAGTCTGCTGTCTGTTAATGCCCCGTTTGCCTTTTCTACCCCCACCCTCCACCCTGCCGCCCAAAACAATACTTGTGTTGAGGTTTATAAAACTGATTTTAATTCTGTTTTGTTTTTGCTTCAGAATATGGAGTTTCCTGCTGTGTCAAAGCTCAAATTAGCCTTGCTCTTGTGTGCTTTTGGAGATCAGTCAGGCTGCAGATTTTAAACCATGTCTGCTGAATCTTGCCTGCTATATGTACTAAAGACTTTGAAGAGATTTATAGGAGTTACAAAGACACACTAGATCCTTTGGCTGGGCACATGAATATTTCCAACAGTTCAGATGTTCTCTACAATCATTTGCAAATCATTTCAGTCCTAAATTAAGCAAATTTAATGCAGATGTTGGAGGTTATCCACAATGTCTTTATTGTTTTGGGACCAGGGGTACACATCAATGCAGTTTCAAAGTTCTCACTTAAAAATAATGACATAGGGGCATGAAATCTCATTATCTGCTAAGCTGTTTAATAATAGCCAGAAAATTGTTTATCATGGTAAATGATATGCACTGGCGCCACCGGGTCCTCTGACCATCACCAGCAGGCAAACATGTAGACTGGAGGAGCCTGGGATCGAACCACTGACCTTCCGGTGAGGAGGTGACCACCCCAGTGAAGTGTCCCATGTCCCAGTGAAGCAAAGCTTTGAGCTCATAAATATCAAGTGTTGCTAACTGAGCCTCCAACACATATAGCTGGAAGTACTTGTTAGAGATAATTTTTTAGTACCTGCTCAGTTGGAGTTCCAAGCGTTCTGAGGCTATCCAAAAATGGCACGTCTGCCGACTGCATGCTACCGATTGGCTAGTCAGTAGCGTCATTTGATGAGTCATGAGAGTGTCTCTTTCTTGAAAATCAAAAATCAAAACCAGCATGTTTGAAACCCAACAACGAGGGAAAATGCTACACAAAAAACACTTGTCCCCGAGTGTGACAAAAAGCCAAACACCGGGCAAACAACTCTGCCAGCCGTTCATCTGTAGTGAGTGCAGGCTGTCAGTCTGCTGGGTCTTTATAACTATCTACTCAGGAGGAAACTGTAAAACTTGAGTCAGTGTTGACTTCTGACTGATGTCAGCGATACTGTGGTGAGTTGTTGAGGATATACTGAATATATAATATAATCAGCATATAATCAAGCTGTTTATCAGAGGGATAGTCTGATTTTTAGGATACTCTAACATTAGCCTAACATTAGCTGGTATAACGTTAGCTTCTAACCAGCTGTTGTTGTTTATCTGGCTTGTTGTCAGCTGGAGACGGGAGTGTTGGATGTCTACTGTGCTTACAACAAGAAACTGACAATATCAGGAATAAATAAGCATGTTTATTTATTAATTATTAGGTTATTGACTATTTGAACACTACTGCAGATTAAAATCATTACTTTCATTTGTTTCTTTTGTTTTGTTACCCAGACTGTAAAGCAAAAAAGGTACAAGAGAACCTATTCCATGATATTGCAAAGAACAGGAGAAGGTTTCAACAGCGACTGGGTGGGGCTGCTGTGCCAACAGGCTGACATGGGAAATGCAAGGCTGGAACTGAATTCCAGGATTTCACATCCTAATATTTCCTGGAAATTCTAGTCAGCTTCTGCCAATTTGCGCAATTGTTGGGGTGTTTTTCAAAATGGGAAACCTGAAGGAGGACGAACAACCATCCAATGAAGTTTTATTTTTTTTAAATCTATCAGGTTGATTTATCAGCCGCGACCCCTCATGCTCTCATGCTACTTCCCAGAACACAAGTCCGCTCAGACAATAAAGCTCAGCAGCTGTTTTCCCTACAGGAACATGGGTGTGTCTACAGTTCATTAATACTATGTGATGAATTAAACCCAAATTCAAACTCCCTCCCTAACTGAGCTCTTGCTGATAAGCCTGTGAAAGCTGATTGCAGGCTGGAGGAGCAGATCTGCTAGTCTGCCCGGGGTGAGATCTCACTGACTGTGTCGACGTTACAGCACTGCAACATACGGAGGCGAAACAGATGCTCTGCCTCGTCTCACCAACTTGTGTTTCTTCTGTAATCCACGGGGGCTACCACACCTTCCATCCCGGCAGTGATTGGCTGAGGCTTTACCTAGACTGTACCCACGAGGCTTCCACAGTAGCTTCAAGTCCTGTGGCGCTATGGTGAAATCTTCAAGATAATAATGAAGTATTTATTCAAGTTAACACCCATCAGCTGTTAAGCTTTGCCTTGGATTATTGTGGTTAGCTGAAGAATTTAAACTGGTGTGTGTGTCTCTGCTTGTGGATGTCTGAAGCTTGCACAAGGTGTGCCTGTAGCCTGTCATTTATCATCCAATATCCAAAGTAACAAAACACACAAACAATCAAAACTGAGCGCACTCGACATGCATCTTTTTTTTTTTCTTTTCATTTGCACGCCCAAACTTGTTGCTTCATGCTTATCAATTATTGCTGCAGGAAAAGAAGGCCCCCAAAGCAACCTACAAGCCTAGTCTGGTCCTGCAAACCTCCAGGGCCAGAAAAACAAATAGTTTTTATTAAAACAAGCTTTAGAACATGTTTAATCAGAATGTATGAGCTGAAATACAAACTTTTTCAGAGTTCCAACAACTTCAACTAATTGAATGCGTTCATGTTCTCCTGAGGATGAACTTTTAGAAACCCATCGAGTTTTCTTCTAACACCAAACCATCTGTGCCTCTGTAAGGATAAACCATTTAAACCCAATGACATTTCCTCAAAGAAAGATCCAAACAATCGGGACACATTATCTTCTGTACAGACCTAAAACTGAGGCTGTAGATGACCTAAAGAAACCAAGACTGGAGATTGGTACGACATAAGAAAATGCAGCCAACGGTTTTACATGTCAGAACATAAAAACATAAAAATCACTTGTTGGTGCCCATCAATCTGTGAAAATTAATTAAAGCCATTTCCAAACAACTCTTAAGATCCACTCAATCAACACTGAGAAATATTATTCACAAGTTGAAAACACTGAAGACCGATGCCAAACGTCTTAGGAGAGGACAGCCGAAAAAATCTAGCTTATGATTACACTGTGTAATATCAGATGAACTGCAAAAAAACCCACATGTGCTATATCCCAGAGTCCACAGGCCTCAGTAAGCATGTTAAATGATAAAGTTTATGACTGCAGTTATAAAAATAAAAAAAACTGAGTAAGTACAGCTTGATTGGAATGGGTTTACCAAGAGAAAAGTCTCTTCTCCCTTTAAAGAACATGACAGCATAGTTTAGTTTTGTAAAGCTGGAAAGAAAGAAAAAAAACAGAGGAGATAAAAGTGGAGATGACTGATCATACTGTGCTAAATTTGGAGAAAACACAGCCTATATGCCTCATACCAGCTGTCAAGCATGGTGGTGGAAGGGTGATTATTTTGGTGTATTTTGTAACCACAGGACCCGAGCACCTGCAGTCGTTGGGTGGACCATGAACTCCTCTGTATACCAAAGTATCCCAGAGTCAAATGTGAGGCCATGTGTCTGGCTGCAAGTAAAGAGAGCTGTGCATGCCCCATTCCAATGAACTGAAGCAACGCTACAAGGAAGAATCAGCAAAAAACCTCCACAAGGATTTGAGAGACTGATGGAGTCATACAGAAAACTGCAAGCTAAACATAGTCGACCCTAACAGTGGTGATTGAATCATGGGGTGTACTTAATGTTTTACACGCTGCATCTGCATTTTAACTCGTGTTTGTCAAATAAATAATGAAACAGTCTAATGTGTCATATACTGTATATAAGTTAAAAACTTGATTTTTTTTTTAGGTCTTGATATGTGAAACATTAGAATTGACAGATGATGCACTTTGACTGTAAGCTAGCTCTTCATATGTCTCTGCAGCAAGCACAGCCTCCCCCACACAGTGAAGGAAATAAGGTACAAGAGAGCCTATTCCATTATATCACAAAGAACAGTAGTGCCACATTTTTGACACTGTTGCTGCTCTTTATAGTTTCTCCTGTAATTCGCTCTGAACACCATGCTAAGTCCAAAGAAACAGCAAAACTGTCCAAAAGCAATGGGAAGCAGTGAATTCTACATCCTCTCGGGGCTGGAGTTAGGCTTTACACTACAAAGGGGTTTCAGCATGCAAGCTGACTGCAAGTTAGCTTTGAAATGTGAAGGACAGAGACAATGACAAGCAAGAAGAGAAAACAGACTGGATCATGGATGGCACATTTTACCTACAGGACATCGGAAATCTCTGGGCTGTTTTCTGTTTTTCTTTTTTTTTTATTGGGACAGCAGCGGTCAAATATTGGCCTGGGAGAACTGTGAGACAGTGTTAACTGACCCCCCAGAGTAAATGTTAATGTGTGTGTGTGTGTGAGCATGCTCCCAGGAATGCAGCAATGGCTCTCAACACCTTCCCCTCACCATGGAAACTATGTCAACACACGAGTGGGGGATGGAAAGAGAGGAAGAGGGTATACCAGACGGGAGGGTGGTAGAGTGTGTGTGATTTATTATTAGGTTGAAGATATTTGACCTTACTTCTCCATAAATCTCTCTTGTGCTTTCACTCTCACTTGCACACACACACACACACACACACACACACACACACACACACACACACACACACACACACACACACACGAACTTCACAGCAGTTAGATCCTTTTCAGAGTCACTTTCATCTGTAGAGCTTCACTCAGCTGATGTATGAAACATTTAAATGCGAACATGGTAAGAGCACACTGAGGAAAAAGAGAAACACACACACAGGGCCAGGGTTATTCTTGTGTTACAATTTGTATGAGTTCCAGTCTGTGATGTCTGCCTCAGATATAATCAGTGTGCCGCAGCTTTATTTGTTGTTGAGTCCACACAAACAGACAAAAAAGGCACTTTATCAAATGTGTTTTTAGAGTGTGGGATTCTCAACGTTTCAGATGTACCTGAAATTGAATGTACAGTCCTTGTGTTAGTTGTCTTCTGTAGTATGTGTTTAATGCATAGACAGCACAAATGATGGACATGGACAATGATGGCTTCCAGGTCTAATCCAGTGCCAAAGAACCTAAAATTTGCATTCTTTTAAAGGCCACCGGAGGGCGATAGCTGTGGATGCAAAATGACTTCCGGTCCTATAGAAAGGACAGAAAACAGCTTTCTGACTTGATTTCTATAAAAACTTATCTATTGAATTTCATGGTCTTGGTCACTCATTTTTGGCCATATTTAAAAAATAAAAAAAGGTAATCTTGGTGATGCATTTCCGAAACAACACTTATCATTGTTGTTATCATACAACGGTGAACAACCGATCAGTATTTAATTTAACAGTGAAATGAATTATGGAGAGTCCCAGATGTTTAACCCCTAGTGGGGTTGAACCCCTGGGGGAGGTCCTGACCCACAACTACTAGTGACCTACAAGAATACCCCACACAGGGGACAGGGCCTCCAGGGGTTAACTACTGGGACTACTGGGACTCTCCCTCAGACTTGCCATCATACAGAGCCGTAGACGCCTCTAAGATGCGTAAAAATAATCCATGATACTTGAGGCTGAGCATGAAATACTGCAAGCGAAAATGCAAAGAAATCTCACTGGAAAAAAAACCTGATCTCTTCGGAGAGCTAATTCTTCCAAGTTGTGATGCAACATTAACATCATGCTAACTCATCAGCAACCAGTCAATAGCTCTGCAACCACCACCTGTTAGTTTTGCATTTTCTATTGATCGTTTAAACTTTTTAAGATAACGAAAAATACAATTTGCACCTTCAATCTTCTGTCTTTGACTCAGGGCTGTTCACATCGCTCCATCTCGCCCTAACCTTGAATGAGTAGTTTAATCTACAGGGCATTTACAGAGGTGTTGATAGGCTGCTGATTGGGCTGTCAGATAGAGGAAAAATCTCAAATATGTTATTTGAGATGGCAACGTTTAATTAGTTTTCTTTTTGTGTGTGCCTTTTTATGCTGGTTAGGCTTTGAAGAAAGCAAATGTATTTTCCAGTGCATCCGATGCCAGCAAATATCTGTTATTCTAAAACATCAGGCTTCTGAACTCCATCTGGTTGGAGCGCTCAGAGCTGCGGTACTCTCACCCTGCAGGAGTACCACCCTGCAGGCAGCCTGAACCTCCAGCATGACTTGTCCTTGTATGGCGTTGTCTCTTCAGTGTGGCACTGCTCCAGCTCGTCACCAGGCACACATCCTCATAATGCATACACATCCAAGTATACACAAATAAATGCCACAAGTATCATAAGTATGACTCCACATTGTCTCTCCTGCTCTCTGTGGCGCGAGGCCAGCTAATATCTCGCTGAAAGACCAGGCTGCAGCAACTGCTCTGATGCTGCAAATACTGTTTACCTCAGTGCCCAGATGGTAAATAAAACTCAGGGTTTGATGAGGGCTTTGAGGGGAAGGTAGGAAACCATCGTAGGCTGCCAAAAACCAAGAGTCACTAAGAGGGTCTTGTAAAAATATCAATTAGATGTGCTAAATATGTCCTCCACATTTCCCATCCACAGTGAGCTGTGCATTAGTGACAGGTAGACAGCTAAATATTAACAAGCATTTTAATGTGTGAGCTGCAGATAATTTAGGATGGTTCACTACATGCAGATTTTCAGACTGGGTTTAACATTTCTCCTACTCTCCCATTAATTTAATTGTACATCAGCGGTTTCAAACATAAGGCCCAGGGTTCAGAATTGGCCCACTAACGACTTCAATTCAGCCCACTGAACTGGTTTGGAAAAAATGTGGAGGAGGGCATAAATATGGGATTTCTAACTGTATTTTTGTAGGTTTTCCAGCTTTTATTTGACCTCCTTCATGGCCATTCATACTACACCAAGTTAATGAATAGATAAACAATTACATTTTCACTATAAAAAAATTGTCTTTATTTGTCCACAGTAAAAAAAAAAAAAACAACAACAAAAAAAACTAATATTTTATTACTACAGGACAGTTTGTGTGACTATTTATTTCTGTCATTTTACACCCCTGTTACTTACAATTTAGTCCCAAATAGTTGTGCTGGCAACTTTCTTACATTTAATGCATAGCATATGTAGCATTTCTTGTAGAAAAACTGAGACATACTGTTGAAATTGTACTTTTTTTCTAATATCTGCATGGTTAAATTTCCTAACACCATCAGCGGTCCAGCGCACTTGAGATCAAAGTGGTCTGTATGCAGCTCGTTATGTAAAATGAGTTTGATATCCCTTTTGTAGACGAAGCTAATAGGTTTGCCCATGGAGGTTGGTAACCAACACAGAAATACCTGCAAAGCTTCAGAAAACACTAGAAGGAAAAAAAGATCTAAAAACGTCTTGTGAATGATCAGTGACTAAAACTGCATAATAACCAATAGCAATTAGTTGACCAGTACATGTGGTGGGGTTAAAACTGCAATATTTCCCTCATAAGTTGAAGCTTAAAGTAGCATGGAACAGGAATATTCCAGTAATGTACAAGTTAGAATACTCCGATTTACCATGACATTAAAAGCAGCCAGTTGACAGGTGAATTGAATAAGATTGATTGCCTCATTATAATGGCACCTGTCAAGGGGTGCGCTATATTAGGAAGCAACTGAAGAGGCACTCCTTGATTTATGTGTTGAAGGCAGAAAAAATTAGCAATGGTAAGTAAGTAACAAGGGCTTGGTCAAAGTATCTCCAAGATGACAGGGCTCAAAAGTAGTCCAAAGATTTATGACTGGACCTCTGGAGTTGTATGTGGGGAAGAAAATCTGGTGCACTTGGTCCAAACAGCTCAAACATAATGCTCGCTACTATGGAAAGGTGTGAAAACACACATGTATAAGCATGAATATCTGCTCTGATGACTCACATTATGCTTTACATTAGGTGGGCAGCCAGGTGCGTGTGCACCATATCCCCTGGGGATGGGATGGTCGTAATTATAGCGGAGAACATTTCAGAGCTAAGAAGTTAAAAAAAACAAAGCTGGAGTAACAGGCGTGATCCAAAACAGAACTTCTAGGACTTATGATCATGATCTGCTGCCTCGGTGATGCTGCCACCAGTGCTGAGTTTGTTACAAAAAAGAAGTGGTGCATTACATGATGCGTATTACTTTAAAGAAAAGTAACATAGTACGTTACTAATTATTCAGTAGAGAAATTAATTTGTTACACACTCCTTACATAACTTTTGCTTTTACATTGTAAATGACCTGAAACACACACCAACACTGTAGGTGTATATACAGGTAGAAATGAAGGCTACTGCAAATTGACTGCTCATCACTGCCTTGGTTACCTGGTGAAGTTCAGGCTCTGGCTGCTGGGCCGGGGTCAGCATACATTCAGCTTTAACATGGCTAGCTTTATGTTAGCATGCTATCTGTGCAGATGCTTGCAAAGGGTCAAAGTTGCGTTCGCAGTTTAATTCAGTTGTTTTTGTCCTGGAGGCAGTTTTCACTTCACTATCATGCTCTTGTTCTTTTGTGCATTAAAAATAAATGTAATGTTCATATTTCCACTCCTGAACAGTTGTAGACTGCCCTACATTTTCCACCTCCTGCACACAAAGTGACATCAGCTGCGACGTGCGAAAGAAGAAAGCCATGTTTATTAGATTTCTTTGCCTTTCCTATCCACACACTGTGCGAATAACTTTGTAATGCAAGTAACAACATAACTATAATATATTGTAATATAATTATTGCATTCAGTACAGTAATGTACAGTCATGTCTTTGAATATGTTCTACCCAACACTGGATACCACAGTCACCAAGTCGTCTTCCCAAGAAGTCTTAATGGGTAACAATATAACCAGTTGGTTTTAACGTTGAATGAGTCTTACTTGTGTCAGTGTCCCTGTGGTAGATGTGCTTTCTCCCTTCCTCCCTTCCTGTTAGAATGTGAGTGTTACTAATCACAGTGGCTGTGGGTGGTCTTGGGAAGTCTTCTGCAGGTGTATCTGCTCTCGATCTGCAATCAGTTATAGTTAAACCTTGCGCTGACCTCCAATAGCCAGGTGGTTGTTCCCTTGCTATCATCATCTCCAGTCTTCCCAGAAATTGACTCAATGGACTTAAAAATAGCCACAAAATGGTGAATACACCATGGACACAAACACACACTGATGATGGTGCACAATGTGTATTGACATCATAGCTGTAATTCCATGGCTGCAGGGATCTAAGCTAATGCTCCATGAAGAAGGCATTAAGGCAGAAGTGATGAAGGGAGTCAGACCAACTTCGACATGTCTGTTTGAAGTCGTTTGAAGCCGCCGCGACCCTGCAACTGCTGTTTTCTGCAGACTCTGGTTGCTCCTTATCAACTTACAAACCCGTGAAGTTCACGTTGCAGAGCATGAATATAACAAACGTAATCTCAGGTACTAAAGTTAATTTACAGGAATTAATAGAAAAAATATGTACGCTGTTTAAAAATAGCTAAAGTACGATGAGAATTTGATCACTGGGACGTAACCCTCAGGCTGAATCGAGTTAGATTGTCACATCCTATCATCGTATCCATCACTCCTGTTTTTAAGATCAACAAAGCAGAAAATGAAAGCAGTATAAAGCAAATTAAATGAGGAAGCTCAGAGGGAAACTGCGTCTGTATCATCTTACTGAGTAGTAAACTTCCTCATAAAAGTCAGCCCTGTAATCCCTCTCTCAGACATAGCTACTTTTAAAGGCTCACAGTCCATCGACCAGCACGTCTTGGCTAGGATTTACACAGAAGGTTGGATTTTTTTTAATCTTTATTTCTTTTACGGGAAATTCTCTGCTTTACTGAATCTTGTTCATGAGGGCAGAGGCAGAACTACTGCACTTGGTTCAGCATGTGGGCTTAAACCCAAGACATCATTGGCTCCTTTGGGCCTTACAGATTTCTGAAATTTTGATCGACTTGTTGTTGGTCGGTCCAGTGATCCCAAAAAAATCACATCACATAGTCAAAATACCAGCACTGCTCACAAGTAAGGGGAAGCAAACGATGACTGTGGGACTTTCACATTACTGGTATGGGGTTTGATCATTGTCAAAATTAGCCTTTACCTACCTAGCTTTTGCCTAGTAACTGAGAAATAGGTGTAGCAGTTTATTAAAATATGTGCAAACACACATAGAAATACACTATATAAGGTAAAAACAAAGTGTGTACAATTCTAATGAGCTAAGTTAATATTTAGTGTTACCACCTTTATTCTTTATCTGAACTCTGTTAGGCAGATTTCTTTACATGTCTTTAAGTCGTCTTCAGGAATACTACTCCAGGCTTCTTGAAGGACATTCAAAGCTCTTCTTTGGATGTTTTTGCCTTTTGTTCTGTTCTCTGTCAACATGATCTCTCACTGCTTCAATAATGTGGATCTGAATCTGGGGAGGCCAATCCATGACTGATAGTGTACCACTGTGTGTTTTTCTATCCAGGTTTGCTTTTACTGCACTGACTGACTGTTTTGTAGCCCCTTAACATTACAGAGCATCCATTACATTCTACAGATTGCTTTAAAACATGTTATATCTTTCACAGAAATCTGGATTGAACCTGTTGCCACTGATTTTCAGTCCAGTTCTTCTGCAATGTGGCATACCTCAATTTTCTTTCTCTTTCATTCGTTAAGAATGACTTCTTGATAGTCACCCTTCCACTTAGACCATTTCTGATGAGGTTTCAATGAACAGTAGATTAACTGAAAGGCCAGGTGTATCTGTCAAGTCTCCGCTGGGTTTTCTTTTTTTGGAACATGACTTTCAGATACTGTTCATCTACTGCTGATCAACTAAGTCTGACACTTCTTCTCTTATCCTCCACCTGTCCAGTTTCCTCTTGTATTTTTTAAGGACAGGCTGCACACCATGTTGAGATATGCAAGGTTTTCAGCTGATAGCACTTGGAATCACTTTGTTGGTACAAAAACACAATTTTATGCCTGTCACACTCTGTTATATTTATCTAACTAAAGACATTGAAAAAGAATGATGTGTTTTTGCAAGAGGCTGCTAGTAACAAAGTGCCTAAAGATATAATTATATCTTGGTTCTTTGCTAAGTTGTCTGTGGAGACACAACACAGGTTCATTGCTTGAGTTAGGTGCCTTTTTAACACTTTAAATGATTCATAGGTCAGAGTTAAGTGCTTCACCAAAGAGAAAATTACTCCTCTAAAAACGATCAGATGCAAGGATTGGATTGAAAATGAGTGAAAAAGAAGCCAAAGAAAACCTTTAGAGTGACTTCACAAAGCCTGAAGCCAGAAAGCCTGGAGAACTGTTGTTCATTGTAAGAAATAAGAAAAAATCTGGCTCATTGGAGCCAAATATAATGAAATGAGCGGCGACTCAAGACTTTTGCACAGTGCTGCGTGAAATTTATAACCCAAATTTTCTCGAGTTTTAAAATGTCTTCTTTTGGTCATTTTGTTAAACTGAACCAGCCATGATATGGCATTACATCAAAACTATGATTACCAGTGTGAAGTTCAACGAGGGCTGAATGATTGATGTCAGACAATGACGCCCTGCAGATTAACGCCCTGTAACGTGATACGTAACACTCCGTCACTCTGCTTCTCCTGCCAGGTTACAGCAGCGCAGCGAGGATGTGGGTCAAGTCATCTTTAAAATGTGCTTGTGTGCAAACTTAGTCAACTTGTCATCAGCAAGTGCTTTTCACGGTCACACAAACCCTGATGGTGAGCGAGGAGCAAACGTCTCACACTTCAGTCACCAACCTTTAAATAATGCATCTTATTACAGAAAATACACACACTCGCTGCTCACTGTAATGTATCCAAGCATGGAGGAAAACATAACATTCAAGTAATTTTATTGTCACAACTAGTTAAACTGAGCCCCTGGTGTTTATTGCAAAATTTATTTCAGTAGGTCTTTACTTCATTTTATGATGATTGTGCAATATTTAAGCTGCTGTGGAAAAGTGGAACCACTGAGCTCTTTTTCTAAAAGATTAACTCAATATGTTTTATATGTAGGGTTGCTACTAAACAAGCAAGCGGAGCGTGTTTGTTTGGATCAGGAAAAAAGATAGTCCTAATTGGAGTGAAGGGATTTTTACAGTGGAGCAGACTAATTATGATTATGACTGATTATAAGAGTCTTTGATCTCTGTGCTTTCATTATTTCCCTAAACGGCACAAAACACAAGTGAATGTTAACTAGACTGGACCTTGAAAATGGTAGGTAGTAAGGTAAGTGAATAAGTTAACTTCAATATACATTACAGAGACTCTGTTGTGGCAGGCTCCAGGAATATTGCCACCACTCACTGTGGAGGCCATGTCTGCAGAACCAGCATCAACTCAGATACTCTGTTTTATTCATGTAGTTGCGCAACATATGCAAAGTAAAACTCAAATGATCAAACAAATTGTGTATATCATCATATTAAAGTTGCCCCCACCTGCAAATGTGGAAGTGCCTAAAAATTGCATTCTTTTAAATGGCCACCAGAGGGCGATACCTGTCGTTACATAACGTTTTTGCGGCTAACCATGTGATGTTAACGTGCCCGCCATTTTGGATGTGAGACAATTGCTGTGTCCCAATTCAGGGGCTGCAGGGGTGGCCGAGAAGTCCGGAAGTGCGAGGCTTGTGAAATGGGAAGGTCCAGCCTTCAGATTTGCGTCACCAGCTGTTCCCGCCCTTACCGCTTCCACCTCCTCGGTTTTACCGTCTCCGTTGCTGCCGCCAGTGGTGGAAACTGGAATTGGCTGGGTCGCGCTATGAATTCTGGGAAATGGTGTGCCACGAAGGATACACCCGACCCAGCCTTCAAATTTGGGAAATTAAGGACGCTTTTGTCGGCCGCATTTGGAGCAACCTTCGAATTGGGACAGCCTTTGTCGCGTCGCTGTGACGTAACCAGAAGTGTTTGCAGACCAATCAGCATCACCCATGCAAACTACAGATAAGCACGTCATTCTGCAAGGAACCAAAGCAATCACAATGAGTTTCTTATTGTAGCACTCTCTTTGTGACCAGTTTCGCCTAACAACACCTGGGAACCTCTGGAAACCGTCTGCCACTGAGTCCTGTATGTGGGTCATTTCCCTGACCTTTACACAACTGCATGACAGCAAGTTTCATCCATTATCTTCCCCTGTGTTTTGGACAAGTGAGAGACATTGAAACCTCTCCATATTCCTTTAAAGGTGTGAGATGACCACTAAACAAAATGGGACGCCTCAATTTAGCTAACAAGACAGTGGAGCAGGGTAGTAGTAGTTTAAATTTAGCCCATACAGTGGAAGCTTGGATGAATGTAAGTGACATGTGTCATATTATTGGAATTAGTTTCTATTCTTTTTATAATTCGCCTCATACAGGAAGATATACATATATATACATATATGGTGTAAGCGTGTATACAGAACCTTTTACATGGCACTGATATTATTATCATTCTCTTGTGAATATTTAACAAGGCAGCTCAGCCACATCCTTCATCCGCTCCAGTTTACATCTCACAGATCAGCCAGTGTAAATCTATTATACACATAAAGTGTCAGAGCTCATCATTACCGCGCTGACCCTTCATTACTCTGCCTGTTATGATGCTCTGTGGATGCTCACACGCTTCCCGAGGCCTTCTTACATTAACCTCTTTTCCACTGGGAGAACAGGACGGCTTCAGAGTTTGACCCAGTCTTTGGCCTTCACATAATTAAGAGTGCCGAGTGTGGTTAACAGTGAATGCCAGTGTGTCACGCTTGAGTGCAGCCATCTTCCTGTTTATGTATGTTTTCAAAATAAAGGTAGCATGTTACTAAGCTGCACAATGATCATTAACCCCGTTATTAGCGTGCACGTTTAGTAGCACATTATCTTTTCAGTCATCATAAAGCATAATGAATTGTATTGTTTTACACCCACAGGCGTTTGTGTTGTTTTGTCAATCCCATTAATATCAGTGATAGTCGGCTTATAGCAGAAACAGCTCTCTGTAAAGTGCGCCATAATATCTAACTCCTCCCAAATCATAATTAAAGCTGATTTGGTGAAAATTAAATAAAAACTCAAGTGAAGGTGAGAGTTATTCCATGAGTGCTGTATTATGCTAAATTTACACCATGATTTTTGTGTCCAGTTATGGAGGTACTTGCCTACAGAGAAGGGTTTTTGTCCGCTGAAAGTGTCCCCGTGAAGTTCTCAAATTCCTACTATGTGAATGTAGATTGGAGCAACAACAGCACAACCAAGAGTGGCCCACAGACAGGGCTCTAGGGTGCGACAATGCAACCTAATTTCTCAATGGTGCAGCTAAAAGAAATCCTTCACGTAAAAAAAAAAAAATCTCCGCAACTCTGAAAGCCTATGTCGTGGTCTAAACCAATCAGTGATAGTCAAGGGCGGGACCTCTCTGATTGGCCGTGGTCCAGATATTCCCGTAGGCCTACGTGTGTACATTTGAAAGTGCAGGCGGAGAGAGAGAGGTGAGTAGCCTAGGCCTGATAGAAGTGGATGTAGCTGTGGGTAATGAGAAAAGATGAGAAGAATGACTGATAACTTTTTCGTTAAGTCCTGATTCGTCTGAAATTCATAGCCAGTGCTCTGACACTGAGCCATCAACCTCTCAGGTTATGTCTAACACTGGTCCGGAGATAATGAGCCACATACAAACGACTCCGATCCAGAGCCCTCTGAAAGTAAAAGGGGGAAAATGTATACAGTTTCCCTGGCTAACATACAGTAAAGCCGACAACATGATGCACTGCATTTACTGTTGTGAGTGTGCAAAGACCATGGCCGACAATACATTTGTAACTGGTGCTAATACGTTTCTAATTGAAACACTGAAAAAGTACAGTGTATCCAGAAAACACATTATATGCCGCGATAAATGCACTGCCCAAGTGTCCCCTCTCCCCACTGCCTTTCAGCGGCAGGCAGCAGCAAACCGGTCATCAGAGGAGGCCGAGATGATGATTAAGTTCAACATTGCCAACGATATTGTCAAAGAAGAAAATGTCTTGAACATAAACCCCACGTACAGTATTGATAAACGTGTGCACCCAGGTTATAGGTGTCATCGTAGACACATTGAAAACAAAAACAAAAAAGGAGAACATGTAAAATGCAAAGTTATGCGCTGCGGTTGAAAAATTTGGGTTAGTCTAGAGCCCTGCACAGACCTGTTGTATCACATATTTTTGACACTGCCCCCTTCTGAGAACAGACGCTTTCTGCAAGGATATTATAGTTAGCTAACACTAAACTGAAAACGTTTGACCTGACTGAAAGACAAATAAAATCTAGACTGTAGAAGGAAAAAAGTATAAAATCCAAACAATTTCTCTGCAGCCAGACGAGGAACCCAAAGCTGCCAATGAAAGACCAACATGTTTTCACTGCTGAAGTGGCCGCTGATGGGACTACTAAATTAAAAATTCTTTAAAGAAATGTCCTGGTTATTTTCTGCTAATATCGTATATCTTCTAATAGCAACCTGTCTCTTATTGACACCTGTTTCTAATAAACGCCGGTTTGAAAACATGTCACGACAAACAGACGCCGGTCTCCAATAGTAGCCGGGCGACCTTTGACCTGGAAGTCCCTGTCGACTAGCGAACCTGCTAACTGTGATTTTCTGGTCTTTTACTTCCTCTCCAGGAGAGTCGGGCGGAGAGAAGTTTCGGGGAGCACCACTCGTGCACTGGGCTACCACAAACAAGGAGACACTCAGGAGCAAAGGAGGAGCACAATTGGGAACTGCATTATTTGTGAACCGGTGGAATACGTTTTGGAGCACTGTAAGTAAACACACTGTCTTTTCACCTCAGTCTAAAAACCGTGCCTGGGTCCTCTTTCCCTCTCACTTCTGCGACAATTCCGTCTGAGAAGGGAATCAGAGCCGATCTCCAACAACCGCTGGTCTCTTTTAAACGCCGAGCTGGTCGAATAATTTTTTGAATAAATGCCTGGGCTACTATTGGAAGATATACGGTACATTATCTATTTTTTTCAGTGGGTTTATGGGCATTTCTGTCAGGGTAAATGGTAAAATGCATTGTGTGGTTTTAAAAAAAGATGGAAAATCATGTTTAGCCTTTTAGTTTAAATTTTGCATCCAGCATTTTCCCTTTTTTTCAAATTATTGCTAAAAAATTTGTTGCGCAGTTTATTTAGATTGTTCAAGTGGAAGAAAATCACATTGACGAGCTTTCAAAAACTCACAAATGGAGTTAAGATGGACGGAAAATTCCTGCATTTCAAAAATATTAAATGTACTGTATCTTTACAGTTCTTTTTTCCCAGTGTACATCACATGTATTGTAAGCGTGCATCACATCGACATTGAAGTAGTAATACTGCAGAAAGCAATGTTTTATAGCTCGCTGAGGCGCAACAGTGCCCGGAACAGCAAACTTTTTCAGCACATGACCAGCTGAGGTGAGTGGTGTAAACCTCAAACTTTTTTTTGGCTGTCTAAGATGCACTTTGCCAATGTGTGAAAGTATCTGAGAGCACTTGTTCTGTGAGCTGGAGTATCTGCTGCACAAATCAATAAGTGCATTTTGGAGCTCCAGCCTCACACTCCTCTCTCTGCAAAGAAGAAGGTTACAACGGTTCAATAACGTTTGCTCAACGAAAGTTTAAGGTCGGAATTAAAGAGTCTTAAAACAAAAAAAAAACAAAACACGGGAATTCAGAATCTTCTCACTTTCTCCTCTGACAAACCAAAAAGCAGCGAGCAATTTAGAGTCTTCCATTAAAATAACCTCAGAGACATTAGATGGCAGCTGGGTGATATTACAATTTAATAGCACAGCTTGCAGTCGTCCTCTGCTGAATCGCTCCAAAGGGGCGTTTGAAGAACTGTATGTGCTTATAGTCTAGATTTTTCCCTTTTCTGGGGAATTTATGATGAGAATGCACGTTAAATATTACAAGAGAAGTCTTCTGTCGGTATGTAAGCGCTGCTATGCTTGTGTGCTAACATTATGCACGCTGATAAATATAAAGCTTGATAAAATTACAAGTGATTTGATTAAAATCCTCTTGTATTGCATTGCATCTATGATAACTGACTGGATTTTTTTTTCACTAATTAATGAATGAATTATTTTTGCTTTGCCTTGGGCCACTGCTCATATCAAAATAAAAGTCAGATTATGCCTCAGGATATAAGCTAGACCGACCTCTTCTGTTCTGCCAGCGCTCAGTACGTGCTGTCTTTGTCTGTGCTGCTTCTCCTGGCTTGTTCCCTCCAGCTCTGCACCAACAATGGCTACAGATGCTTTTCAAGCAACTTTCATCTGAACGTGGAGCATCGTTGATTAATATTCATTAATACAGGACACTTCTTATTGTTTTTGTGTTGGGAGAGGGGGTTGTCGATTTGTATGCCGCTCTCCTAAAAAAGTGTCTGCATGAGTATAACCTTACCATTCCTGATGCTTATTTTTGGTCCATAAATAAAAGCTGGGTGCCCCTTGCAGCAGTGCAACAGCAGCCTGCTTAATATGTCAGTTTCTCCCTCGTCTTCCAGTTTGAGAAGATGTTGGTTTCTTACACAGGAAAACATGACAACTGCGTCCTACATCTCTTTTAATATTTCAGTCAAATTTCTATTAAAGAAACATAACTTGTCCGGACCCCTCCGCGCTGTCGTCGGACCTCCCGCATCTCATCACTAGGCCAGCTGTTTCCAATCGGTCGTCATTTACAACCAGCGGCATGTAAGCTGGATGCAGCGACCATCGAAGTGGAATTATTACACTGAACTGGAACTGTCGGCTAGCGAACCTGCTAACTGTGATTTTTTTGGTCTTTTACTTCCTCTCCTGGAGAGTCGGGCAGAGAGAAGTTTCGGGGAGCACCACTCGTGCACTGGGCTACCACAGACAAGGAGACACTCGGGAGCAAAGGAGGAGCACAACTGGGAACTGCATTATTTGTGAACTGTTGGAATACGTTTTGGAGCACTGTAAGTAAACGCACTGTCTTATCACCTCAGTCTAAAAACCGTGCCTGGGTCCTCTTTCCCTCTCACTTCCGTGACAATTCCAAGAAGGGAATAAGAGCCAATCTCCAATAAACGCCGGTCTCTATTAAACGCCGGGCTGGTCCGATAATTTTTTGAATAAACGGCCGGGCTACAATTGGAAGATATATGGTAAGTTCTTTACAAAGCAATAAAAGATTTAATATGAAGGCAATATGACCCTCCAATGAGACGACATTGCCAGCAGTGGCCCACAGCTCATTTAAGTTTAGACCCCTGTTATAACCATTTCAGCAACAGTCTCTTCTCTAAGATCATTGCTGATGTTTTTCCTTCCTGGTATTGTGCTAACACACACAAGCAAACTGCCAAACCTTCTGCTTTTATAGAGGTGCTTAAACTTGCTGATAATCAATTGATCAGGTGTATTTGATTAGCAACACTTAGCTGCTACTAGCTTTCTTAATTCCTATGGAAGCAGTAACGGTGTAGTTTTCACACACTACTTCTGTATTTTGGTTCAGTGTTTGTTTAATAAATAACTGATAGTGTAAGATGCCACGTGCTGTTTTTCATCTGATCCATAATTTTAAGACCCGCTACGGAACAGATTCTTTTTTATTTCCCGACACACAAAAGCGTGTAAGGTAAGTGGATTTTCTGGCAATATTTTTCGACTTTTCAATTTCCTATTGTAGTAACATCACACATGTGGGCAGTGTTTCAGAGTGGTGTTAATTAAGTGTTTTTTCTTTTCTTTTTTTACTTTGATCAGCAGTGGTTTATGATACTGCTGCCTGTTGTAACTAGTCGCACCATCCTTCCATTATTTTGGCACTGACACTTTCTGATTACTGATAGTGAGACGCCACAATACTCATTCCCACTTTGAACAGATACACCAGGTCTGTGTTGCTGGAGGGACATGGGAAATTTTTATTGGTACGGACAAAGGTATAGGTACATATACTGTAGGCACATTCAGTACTTTTAGTGCTCGACGACTGCTGTACATTTAAATTCTACATGCAGTTTGCAATAAAAAGAGCCAGATACACATCTCTAGTTCCTTCTTTCTAACCCTCTTTAACCAGGCGTGTATTTACAGCAATATCCCGGGGCAATAGAAGCACACAGTCTCCCCAGTGTAACCAGTCTGGATTGAGTTGGAGGTTTGCTGCAATTCGACCAGTTGCCTAAATGACCAGAGGACATGCTGTAAATACAACTGTAACTTCAGGGATCAAACCTGAACAGTTTTCTAAAAGAATTCCCACCAGCTGCAGCTTTTTACTGGTTATGAATCATTCAGACACTAAAAGCTGTTTTTTTTATACCCCTCTCCCTGTAGTATGAATCATTAACAATTACCCTCCAGGTCGTGCACTGAAAGGTTCCTCAGAAACAAAAGAATGTCAAAACAAAGGTAGAAATGCCACAAAGTACATCCACATTTTTAATTATGGTGCAAACATATTTTTCCAGTCAGCAGCCTCATTGAAGATTTCACGGAGTCACAGAAACAGGAATATTTGCAGCACAGGGAATCCACAGACCCAAAAATGGCAAACGCAGGTATTCAGATTCAAACAGGCAGGAACTCTGGAAGAGTGGGCAGAGTCACGACTGAAGCAGAAGTCGTTGGTGGGGTCGATTGCAAGACTTTTTTTTACCTTTCAACCAGCGTAAACCAAACGCAAAGCCCGGGAAAGGCTTTTTTCACACTCAAAATGTGGTTTTAGTGTCAGGGTTACAATTAGGTTATGGTTAGGTTTAGGTAAGCCATTCAGTTTTGATGGTTAGAGTCAGGATAAGCAGCTAGGGAAAGCATTATGTCAATGAGATGTCCCCAAGAGGATAGGTGTACACAAACGTGTGTGTGTGTGTGTGTGTGTGTTAAGCTGTCAAAAAAACAATTCTTTGATTTGTAGCCTTCAGGTTTCACTTTCTTCTTCATGTCATGGTACGTTCATCCTGAGCATGAATGTGACTGAACCACGAGGCTCCACAAACATTCAGGGTAACTGAGGTCAGGTTCTCTGCGTTTAGCAGCTGACTGCCCTTCATCACTCAGATGGTCTGAATGACTGTCTGCTCCCAGGATTAGACTCACACAGAGATTGAGATGGAGGTCTGCTGGGGGTCCAGTTCAGCTCCAATCCTCCCATGGATCGTCTCCAAAGAGCAAGCGGATTCACTGCTGTCGAGCCACCAAGCAGCGCTGTCTGTTTCTTTACCACTAAGCTCATTCAATCTGCTCCAGTGATACAAAGTGCAGCTTTATTTTCATTTGAACTTTTCTTATTTGAGGTTATTTAGCTTTTTTGGTTGCTTGGTTGCACAGGGAAGAGCACAATATGACATAATGTGCATGCTGGTGTATGGGGAGGGGCGATAAGGTATAGAAAAAAGCCCTTGTATGAACATGTGTGTAACTGTGTGAATGAGGCTTGTAGTACAAAAGTGCTTTGAGTGCTCTGAATACAAAAGTGCTATAGAAGTCCACTTACCATTTTGCTGCACTGTTGCATGTTTTAACATCGAGTCCACAGAGAAAAGAATTTACTGCCAAGTATATTTCTGTTTCAGATAAATGTAGGGTAACGTTGTGGCATCTAGTCAGATTTTCATGTCTGAAATTATGAATTTTGAAGTTGGAAAACTAAAACAGTGAGCTGAGGACAGCTGAATGAGGACACAACTACCCACAGCTTTGATCGATTGTTATTATAAAATATTTAGCAAATATTAAAAGTTATTTAAGTTTTAAAAGATAAAACGTAATTGCAAACTATCATTTCACTTATTCCTTTTCCAATTTCTCTGTATTCACTGAATTATACTCATAATTTTCCCATATTATTAAGGATGAACTAACTATTTTTTAATATCTCTCTATTAATTTTCCGCCTGGGTGATTTTTATATCCTAAAAATTTGAGCTCCTGAGTCATTAAAACGATAATTTTTTTACAACCAAATTTGTTTCCAGCAGGCACAGAAGCAGGGAGGAGATGAGAACTGCTGTGTAGAAATATCACTAAGTTTATTTTATTAGTTTAGGTTTTCATTTCTAATTAAATTGCCATAATATTAATCGATGTGTGGACACCCACATAACCCACACCCACATTTTGAAGATGGACCTAAACTAGGGATGAACATACAGGCAGTTCACTCCATAGCTTTCATTTAAACTTGTTATCAAGCTACCCTGCTGAACTTTGCTGTTTTAGTTCACTCTCACTTTTTTGTGTAACCTGCACCAAACATTAGACACATCTGGTGAAAGGTCAGATTTTCAAAGTAAAAGCTATCACTTTGTTAATGGAAGATTAATATGTTTTAAAATTTTGTACAACTATTCCTTATGAAACCCTAACAGGAAGTTATTCTGTGGATCAC
>VURO01049378.1:70377-84512 GCA_015108175.1 Pelvicachromis taeniatus | reverse complement strand
GGCAAAGTGTGATTTTTTTTTTTTTTTTAAGTTTGATGGTAATTATAGGAATTTAACAGGATTTCTTTTCTCACCTTTTCTAAAAAATGAAAGCCTCAAATTACTTATTAAATTTTATGAAAATACTTCAGTCCTGTGAAACTTTCAAGATAAAAATACCCAGTTATGTTTCGGAAAATGAAAAACACGATGCTCAGAAATGCCTCTGATTTTCAAAAGCTGCCTAATAAGATTTTTCTGATCCTTTAAGGTGACAGATTTTCAAAATAAAAACACATTATTTTTTTCTATTTTTTTCAATGTTTTTACCATACAAATGATTTTATGTTTTTAGCCAATCTGCTCAACTTGTTAAAGACAAGCAACAGACAAGTCCAACAAACAACAATGCAAAGACCTTAATAATGGCTGATTTTCAAAAGCTTATTTTTAAACCCCAAACCACAATAGAATATGGAACAGACGATGCCCGGCAGTAGTAACAATCTCCAGAAACTGCATTATCTGGTTATTTATAAAACTCTACTTTGACTTAGAAATGAGTAGATTTGACATAAGTGAGTTTTCTTCTGGCATCAGTGTCAGGGTTGGAGCCACATTTCTGCATTCCTGCTCCACCTTCCTTCCCTCCAGCTGTGGCACGCTCTTAAGCTGAATATTTGTCTGTATTTGAGTTCCCACTTATTAGTCATCAGAATAATTTTGCTGCCTGGCTTGTTTGCCCATTACCATAATTGTATTTTCTAAAAAATGTTATCGTCTGGTCTACGTCGGTTCTCGACTAAATCATCAGTCGCGCTGCATTACATAAAGGGGGATTTGCAAAGCAGGTCTCGTAGATTGAAGATGTAAACTATGGACTGTTAGAGGAGTAAGACTCTATGTAGAGGATGGTCTTCCATCTATTTGTAGTTACATTTTTATAGATAAGGCCCCCAGGATACCTGTGATATCATGCTATCATGCATCTACCTCTGCTATGCTGATGACACTGAGTTATTCTTGTCTCCCTCTCATGTGGCATTCAAAAGACGAGATGTTACAAATATCCATTGTGCTGAGGTAGGTAGGTAGCGGTGATTCTCATCCACATGTTTGTCCCCTCTTATCTGGGCTACTGGATGCTCTCTACAATGTAACATGACGCTCAGAATGCAACACTTATCTTCAAATACAAGTATGGCCGATGCTGGAAGCGTTTATTTCTTATTCAATTGGATTTATAATCTGCTTTTAATGAATCAGAAAGCCCTCCAAGAAAAATATTACCAAGTCAAATACATGTAAGCACACACACACACACATGCACAGTCTCACGTGTTACATAACAGCTCTGAGTGCTGGTTCACTGCATCAGTTACTTCAAAGAATGGGGGAAAAAACAAAAGAAAGGCAGGGAGAGGATTGGGTTTATGCCTCCTCATTCATCTGTCAAGTTCTTTCTGCCTTCTCTCTGTAACCTAAAAAAAGCTGAGCAAGCATTTGGTGTCAGCATATTTTTGAGTTGTGTGTGAGAGAGCCAATATGTATGTGTGTGTGAGGGGATCAGATGTCCCCCAGACAATAAGACGCCCTTATTTAAAATAACCAAGAGAACAACCAAGGAATAAAACAGAGAGGAGGTAGAGAAAGAAATGTTGGAATGAAGTCTGCCTCTTGCTGTCTCTGGCTCTCTCCTTTAAATTCTGGGCAAATAACTGAAAAATATTTGAAAGGAAGGCATTTTAACATTTGATCACATTTTTTCCTACCCCAACCACAGCACAAAGTAAAAATAATGCCAAAATCCTGCCCTCGTTTTTCTGTTCACTTCTTTGAAATGGTGCTACTGGCAGGGCTAGCTGGTACACTACTGAATCCGTAAAGCATTTTTATTCACATGGTACTCCCTCACCCACACTCGACTAAATATTTGCCCGCAATCAGGGTTGCTGTGTCCAGACAGATGAAGATTAGGGGTTTCTTTGTGCAAACTTTCACTTGTAGCCTATACTTTCCACTGTGTTGAAATGACCAAAGCACTAATGGTAACTTTCAGAGTGCTTCCTTGAAATCCTCTTCTTACAGCATTCCCTATTTGGAGTTATGTAGTTTAAGCATTCCTTTAGAGACGGATAGTCAAACACAAGGCTGTTTCCACCGTGCATGTCATCCAGTCAGCATGGGTTTTCGTATCAGGGTTCAAATGGAACAGGAGAAGTTCTGGATAGGTCGTAAACATACAGGTTAGATCTTTAGATCATAGTAAATTTCATTCCATCTTATCTGTTTGGGTGGTAATCAAGCTCTATCTGCATGAAATCAAAAATCCTCACAAAAAAAGTTCTTGGTGAGACAATCATGTGACAGTACAGGTGCAGGAGCGACAAGCTAACAGCAAACGGCTAACAGCGCACATGTATCAACAGCATTATATAAATAATGCAATTAAAACACGTATTACCTGCACCTGCATTACTTCCACAGCTGTTTTGTCACATTACTCCCCAGAAACACTTCTGTTGTGTTTGATGAGATGTTGCAATATTTAACTTCTGATATATTAGCTTTTAGCAACATTTTGGGATTTTAAACAAACGTTTTTAGATTCATAAGAAGATTTATATGCTTCAAATTTAATATATATTGTGAGAGTTAAGAGGGAAATCAGCACCCGATCACATGCTGAGTTAGTTAAGGTAGAAGAAAGTTGACCTAACTTAGGATATGCAACATGGTATCAATTTCTGGATGACAGCAGCAGATGTTAGAGAGCAGCTGAATTTACAGCTAATAAGTGTGTTCACCAACGGCAGTGAAATGGCTTTTTTTTTTTTTCTCTTTAATTCTCTTTCTGACAGACACACAGTGTGAGACCCTCTCACTGTCAGCTTCCCGCTGTCAAGGGTGTGTTTGCTGAGGTCGCAAAGTCATGTGAGTTTCTCAAGTTTCTCAGCCGTCTCTCTTTCTCCGTGTCATGCACAAAATTGCTCCCAAAAATGTATATTTTTGAGTCATTGATTTGTGGAATGAGACATTTCTGCTAAGTATTAGTAGTTTTCTTTAAAAAAAATCACATTTAGTCTTTTTTGTTCATTTGAACTATGATTGCTATGTAGACATTTTGTGGAAAGAGCAACTATTTGTTAAAAAATTAACAGGAAATTTAAAGTAATAAGTGTTTTACTGCAAATTACAAAGAAAAGAAAAACGAAATGTGGTTTCACACCAGTTATTAATAGCTTTTGTTGTTGTTTCTCTCAGCCAGTTGAATATTTGAGGGCTTAGCCCCCTGCAAAGCTGTAATGAGCACTGTGTAGTGCCTGCTAAACTTTTATAGAGCTGAAGCAAAAACTGGTTTTAGCTGGAAACATGTTTTCTTTATGCTGACAAAAGTATATTCTCAATTTAATCACATTCTCCTTATTTTGATAACAAATATACTTTACTTATACGAAAGTGCCGTATAACGTTAAAGCATAGAGGATGTAACATAATGCTGCACTCTTCTCTGTCAGGTCTTCTGCCCTGTTCACGGGCGCCTGTAAAGACTTGCCATTATCTACGAAAAAACATACACAAGATGCACCATCGCCATGCACACAAAATTTAAAGCCTCCTCCTGCACCACCGTGACTGTTAGCTCCGGCGTTTTTCAAATTCAATCACATTTTTCATTAACCCTCGGGGAATCCTCCCCCGCCCACACACACATACACACACATGCACACTTCTTGATGATGATAAACATGTTGGAAGTGATTTTTCCATCTGCCTTTCATTCCGTCTGCCATCTGCCATCGCCAGCAACTCTGAAGGCTTCAGCTCTGTTTGTGTTAGAAGAATAGCGCTCTCCTCCTCTTCTCCTCTCCTCCTCCTCCTCATCCTCATCCTCATCCTCGGGCTTCACTGGAGAAAAATATCTACTTTCACCCTTCAGAGTGATATCATCGCACCATCCGATATGACACAGGTTCCCCTTTGCTGTCCAGCTGCTGAAGACAACTTGCTTGAGAATGATCGAGCCTTAAATGAATAATATTATCTCTAATTGTTCTTGGTATGATCTTCAGAAATGTCACATCTCATGCTAACAACATTTCAGTTACATAAAAAAATGTGAATTTGGATTTTAAGTATGTATAGCCTAAATAATAATTAAATTCAAAATGTGCTGAACCCTTTTTTAATGTTTGAGAGACATACACTACAATATATTCTGTTTTGAAATGTATATTCCATGTTAATTGTAGCTAGACTCAAATGCTAACTTATTTTAATAAACAACATTGTCATATACAAAACGAGGATGGCACTGGGGGTAGAAAAAATTAGGATGGCACATGCCACCCCATGCCACCACTGTAGAGCCGCCCCTGAATTCCCTCTCCCTTAAATTAGCCTTTAAATTATGAAACCGTAACAACAAAATAGATACAATCCTGCCCCGGAGTAACTTCAGACCTGAAATAAAGCCAATGAAGAATTGCACAAATTCTGCATTGGCAAATTAACAAACAGATGCACACACGCGCGCGCGCACACACACACACACACGCACGCACGCGCACACACACACACACACACACACACAGAGAGAGAGAGAGAGAGATACCAAAACCCCGCTGTTCCTCATTTGGCCACTTGAGGCCATTTCTCCTGTTATCTTCAGTGCTAGTAGCATTAGCATGCTACCACTGTAGTAGAAATAAACATGTTTACAGCACGTTTTGGTGGTTAATTAATTTTTACCTCACCCATTTAAAACTTATAAAACCTAAAAAAATTGTATAATTAATGGTGCGGTGGCTTGAATTGACAGGTGCATGCCAACTAAGCTGCTAGCTGTCTGTTAGCTTTATTCAGCTAATTTGAGCTACAGAACTAGATCTCTTGGCTGTGTTTGTACTTTCAGTGCAACTATGTGATTAATAGCAAGCTTTTTGATTAACTGTAATAACAACACTAATTACCAGTTGTCTGTTTATCTAAAGAAGCCACCTAGTTACCTGATAACTCAATCTAATTGCAGTAAGATTAAATCTGCAGTCCACAAACAAGAGCGTGAGGTCAAGGTGGAAGGCTCGTTAGCACTACCACTGTTATGATTATTCATACAATGCCTCTTTATTTTTAGTGGATTGTGGGGTTGCTTTAAAGTCTTTCTGTTGTCATTTAACTCCGTTAACTCTGGTTTCTTTGCCAAAAATGTTTTCTGATGATTATCTGGTCAAGCCAGTGTCTGATAGATGATCCAGCCTTGATGAAGTGGAATTTAAAATTCAGTTGGAACTAATAAAATTCAACCTCTTGTTGAATACAATGGAAAAACATATATGTACTTTTTAAGTACTTTAAAAAGCTTTAGGCTTGGTACTATGATGGCCCTGCTTTTACCTTCAGGATTGCCTTAATTCTTCATGGAGTAGATTTAACATGGTCCTGGAGACATTTCTCAAATATTTTGGTCCATAATGACACAAAAGCATCACACAGTTGTTGCAGATTTGTCCGCTGCACGTCCATGAATCTGCTGTTCCACCACATACCAGACGTGCTCTGATGGTTTGAGATCTGGTGGATGTGGAGACCATTTGAGTACAGAAAACTCATTACCATGATCAAGAAACCAGATTTAGATTATCTGAGCTTTGTGACATGGTGTTATGCTGCTAAAAGCATCCACCAGAAGATGGGTGCACTGTGGTTAGAAAGGGATGGGCATGGTTTACAACAATAATCAAATATGTTGTGGCAGTGTGCTTTCACAGCATTATAGCACTACCTGTCTGATCTACTGATAGAAAGCAGGATGGATCAATGCTGTCATGTTGTTTACACCAGTGCAAAGAGAGGTCCTCTTCCGCATACCTTAGCTTTAACAATTGATTATCTGGGTTACTGTTGCCTTCCTGTCAGCATTAAGTAGCCATTCTCCTCTGACCTCTGACATAACATGGTGTTTTCCCACATAGAACTGCCGCTTGTTCTTTTTTCTGATCATTCCCAGTAAACCCTTGAGCTGGTTGTATTTAAATCCTGTCTGGCACCAACAGCCATGCCCCGTTCAAAGTCCCTTACATCATGTTTCTTCACCATTCTGCTGCTCAGCTTGAACTGCAGCACGTCGTCCTGACCATGTCTACATGTCTAAATGCATTGATCTTCTGCCATACGATTGGCTGATTAGAGCAGTCGAACATTGTACCTAATGAAGTGGCCAGTGAGAATATATTATTGTTTTTATATCAGTATCTAATATCTGTTGTGTTAAAATTATTTTTGAATTTATAATCTTTGTTTAACCTGAACAGCAAATTTGACAGCTGCTGATCTGAAGCCATGAAAGTTGTTTAGCTGTGTGTCTGGGAATGCAGAAGTGTCGTGGACTCGTGGGAACGCTGGAGGACGCGATTAAATATAGTCTGTAAAAAATCTGTCTTTTATATGATGTTTTGGTTTTCCACAGCAGGGATGCCCGTTTGTGTGCCTTTGACTGACAGCGTGGGTTGTTTTTTGTTTTTTTAAACATTTCAAGTCAGTATTTCACCACAAAAAGTGGCCTATTAATATTTGATGACTGAAGAAAAGAGCCGCTCCTCTCTTTCTTAGTCTTTTTGAAGAGAGTGTTTGAGTCTGAACCAAAGTGGGAAAAACAGAAAAACATTTTAAGGGGACCCAAATGAAGAATTCACAAATTTCATTCTGCTCTAAATCGAGTAGTAATTTCCAGTTTACCTCCTATCCCACAAGAAATATTGAAATAACCATAAAACTGTGGCTTTGTGGCTCTTTTATAACAGCGAATGTGACGCTTAAACAGGCAGCAAAGAGAGCTCAGATAAATAAAGGAGGAGGGTTCAAAGAAGAGAGCCAGCAGTGCTGTTTATCCAGTGTGAGAGTGGCGCCATCTACAGTCTCAAATTGAAAATATGATGTGCAAATGGATTGCAAATAACGCCTAACATAAATAAGTAAATAAATAAAAATATCAAGCGTCTTTATGAGTGTTTGACAGCTCCATAAAAGGAGCCTCTAGGACAGCTGTGGTTCTTCTTTATTCTGAGTGTTCAAATCTGTGGACCCCTTCATTAAAAAATAAGCACTGTGCATACAAAATATTTTACTTCCAGATTTTATTACAAACTTTCCTACAGCAACACGATGCATTTAGTACAAGCAAATACAGGAAACACAGAGAGAGATAAGTTTTTTTTCTTATTGTGCATCTAGTGTCCTGATTGTTTTTGGAGATGTTGTAACAATATTAATGTTTTTATTTGTTTTTATTTTATTTGTACAAATTTGTTATTTGTATATGCTTGTTTAATTGCACATTATCTAATGTGAATATCTTAATGCAATTTATTAAAAAATCCAGTTGTATTAATGTCACAACTTACAGCAGACGTGATATTGACTTTAAGTTGTAAATTTAACCCTTTAAAAAAAAAAAAAAAATTCAGTGAAAAACAAAAGTTAAGAAAACACAAAACACACTTTCAACAATCTAATCTTATTAAAACAAGTGTTATGAAAGCTGCACACACACACAAAAATGCTTATGGAAGATTTACACATAAATCTTCCATAAAATACAACATTTAATGGAATCTGGTCAATTGAAATTCACTTGCTTGGTGTAAACTAAATATATACCAAACACAATTTTCTTAATAATTAATAATTTCAATAAAACCTTTGATTTGATCAATTTCAGCTGCATTTTGCTCAGAATTGTTGCTTTGTGATTTTACACTATTACAACAAAGCCACAAGGACCCACATTGCGCTTATTGTCTTAATATGAGTCTTAGTAGAAGGCGACACCTGTGAAGCTGACTTTCACTGATCTCATCAACCAAATTTGGTGGTTGAATTACCCGGGATCTGAGCAAACGCCGTGACGAGTTTGGTGTATTCAGATAATTGATTGGTCTCATTTTGAGGATCCTTTTCTCTGTTTCGAGGCAATCAGTGGTAGGAGTCTGCCTGTTACTAAGAAGCATAAGCAGCTTTATTCTTAAAGACGGATTTTTTATATGAAAAAATCTCAACAACAGTGACGTTAGAAAAAATAACATTGTCTTTCTTTCTACTTCAATTTTTATTCTTTTTTTAAATTCGTAATGCTGCTCAAATGAAATCAAATATCGCTCTTCGGTAATAGCTATGGCTATTTGCTTTCGCCTCAGTCTATTAGTGCGACTCTAATGAAGAGCGCTTGTGTTAAAATAAGGTCATCAAAAAGCCATTTGAGGAGTTTTCAACCAGCTCACATAAAGCAGCAACGATCAGATTGCAGCTCAGGAAATCTTCTTACAATCATTATTTTAATTGCAAAAACTGGTGATAATTACAAATTAGAGGCCTGCGTATGTTTTCTTCTAAAACTGAAGACCCACTGTATTAAAAATAGATCAACATTTTTTAATGTAAATAAGTCAGTGCCCCAGGTTTAATCGACTTTCTATGTATTCACATTAAATACATTAGTGTGGAAGTAAAAGTGGCATCTCTTAGTTACCTCAGTTTAACTATCAAAAGGACAAGGGTGTCAAAGATAAGGCACAGGGGCCAGAATCAGTCTGGCAAAGAGTCCAATCCGGCCCGTTCAGCTTTGGAAAATGTGGGGGGAGAAAACAGAAATTTGGGGCTTTTAACTGTATTTTACAACAAGTTTAACAGCTTTTCCTGATGATAAAGACCTCCTCTATGGCCATTCATACTGTTATTAAGTCATAGATTTATGTAATTTTACACATTTACTTCTTAAAATTTAAGCCCAAAGAGTCATGCTGACAGAAAAATTTGCTAAAATGTGAACCTCAAGTCCAGTGGGGGAAATTGTACTATGAGGTTATTCAGTACTTTGATACCATGAAGTACAGCAGCTTCATAACAGCAGATTAAGTGAGTCCAACACACCTCATCTCCTCATCTCTGTGTGCATGTTGTTCTGCTTCTGTGGTTGTGCAGGTAAGTGTCAACATGTGATCGTCCTTATGTCCTTGAAAGTGGATGTTTGTGTTAGGATCAGGATTTTTGTGTCCACAGACACATGCAGCGTGGATGCGTTGAGCGTTCAGATTACACGTCGCACTTTGTGCCCTTTGGAGGACGTTGTTCACTGGTCTGTGAAGTAAAAGGTGTTATGTGTCACAGCTAGCAGATATTATTAGAAAGAACTGTGGACTTTTTAAATTAACTGGGACAAAAAGCAGCTGCCCTTCCTCACAACTTAATTAAAAATGACTACTTATCATTCTAAATTTTAACAACTTTCTTCATTTAAGCAGCTTAGTCTTGTGCAGACTCTTCTCTGTGTTGTGTTGTGTGTGTGTGACAGAGAGAGAGCATTTTAACATAGTTTTCTGCTTTGGCTGCAATCAAAACATCACAGCTTCCACCCTGCATCAGTTTCTTGTCACGCGTGCTTTTTTATTTTTTCAGAAGCTGTTTACAAACAGAGACAGGATGTGCAAAGTATTTTGTTTGCATGTAAATTTAGAAAACAAACGAGCGTTCAAACTATTTTCAGCGTGTTGATGAGCAATGGAGAAGAATCTTTTTTTGCATTGTTATATTTCTGAATTAAACTAAGAAGTTGGGAAGTGGCATTTACTTAATGTACTGCCCTCCTTGTTCAGTGACCTGCACAGCCAGTACATGGGCTTTGGTAATGGTGCTGAGACTGCAGTAAATGAATGCAATGTGATGAGTGACAGCAGCAATACACTCTGAGAATATGTAATAATAAACCAAGAGATTAAATAATAAGATTTATCAGTTTGTTTCATTTTATATTTCTATTGTTATATTTTGATGACTATAATTAAGTTTATTCAGAGGAAAAATGCTATGGTGGCCCTGAAAGGTCAAACACACTGCAACCAGAGAAAACAACAGCAAAACAGAAAAATGCTACAAAAAGACACACAAAAAAAAAATACCTAAAACCAAAAACCCTTCACAAAACACAACAGACGTTTTTTGACGAGACTATAATGTGACAGACACCGAAGCGAAGTCTTGCACTGAGGCGTGATTGAGGATTCATGTGAGGGGGCACATGAATCCCCTCGTTTGTTGACTGTCACGTGACAGACAAATAACAAGCACATTTACAAATAAATAAATAAGTAAAATGAACAAACACATAAATTACCGTGCAAAGTAAAAACAGTCATTTAGTGGTACTTAAAATGTGTTTAGAATTTGAAAACTGATTAATCTCATTAATCGTGCCACACTACTCTCTTCTGCACCGTATCGGTATTGGTATCGGTAATGCTGCCCCTGTATGTACATGCTTGCAAGCGCACTCAGCGGAAAGCACCTGCACAAAGGGTGAGCGCCCTCACCCTTTGACAGCCTTTCTCCCTCCTCGAACCTGAAGGACACGACGCTGCTGCTGCTGTGGGCGGAGGCTCGTGGTGCCTTTATTAAGGTTGAGCCGAGGAGAGCTCCGTGCAGCCGGCGACGGTGATGCCCTCAGACCTGTCCGGTAGTTAAACGTTCAACCCGGGAAACTCTCAAAGAGGAAACAGGTGAGCCTGAACTTTTCTTTAAAGTCAAGCTTCGAAAACATTCAGGAACATTTTTTTCTAGCTCTACATAGTTACTGCTAATGCTCATGAACATATGCTGAGAATGAAATAAGTGTCGAATTAATATTAGACTTGTAGGAACACTGTGCGGATTCCAGCGAGTTCTGGCGGATACATTACAACAAGTAGTAGCAAGACTGTCAGAGGATATGACAGGAGACTGAGACAAATAGACATTAAAGCTGAAAACCAAACGTATAAAGCAGCAGAAACGCAGAGTGACAGAAACTGTTTCAGAATTTAACATAGTGTGTTTTGTGGCTATGTTTCAATATCAAACACAACCAGCACAAAGCACAGGACAGGAGTACTGAGAGAGGTTCCTGCGATAAAATCCTCCAGAGGGTCCTGCATCGGGATATTTTAAAACGAGAGTATTTTAAAGAATATGAAGTGAATCAGGTCTAAAGTCGGGTAACTATGTTTTCCTAAAAACGGGGCAAATATACTCAAGTCTGAGAAATGTTTCCTCAGTCTTTCCCTCAAGAAGTTGGTTAGCCATATGCTAATTATTTCAATACAATATTGACTCTCATGCAAAAGTAAACCTGCCACCTGGAAATGCACTAGGTCTCCTATGTACATGAGATTTTGTTTGCACAAAGACCTTCCAACAGTCAACCTTTGTCGTCCTCCACAGATCAGAGCGCCCTGCACAGCAACAAACATAGCAAACACAAACACCGGCCCCGATGCAGGACCCTCATACTACAGTCCCACATTGTGGCTTGTGATTGCTTTGCTAACAGAAAGGATGTGCAGTTGTTACTAGATAGCAGCAGCTGACATGTGCATCGCTTCTGTAAAATTCAGCCAGTCTTACAGCCTTTTATCTCGAAGTAGTAAAGTAATGCTAGTCCATGCATACAGCTTCACTCTGTATCTCTTCCTCCCCCCTTGCTAAAATTCTTTCAAATTACACCCCTTAAGAGATTTCTGATGTTTCTCTGTTTGTTTTTTTTGAAGTCCGGTATGTCAAAGTCATTTTACACAGTGGGCCACATACAGCACACTGTGATCTTAAGTGGGCCAGACCAGTGAAACTTCCATTTCCAGTGTAAAGAAGTGTAACTGCACATTTCATCTGAGATATGTTAATATAAGAAAAAGAATTGTCAACAGTATGTCTCGTTTTTTTCCACACGATGAAGAAATGCTGCTGCGGAAAATGAAAGAAATTTGTCAGCATGACTCCTTGGGTTTAAATTATAAGAAATAAATGTGTAAAATTACAGAAAAAGCTCTTGTAACTCATTGCTCAGACTGTCCTGTCAGTATAAAACAGAAAAATTCTGTAAATTTGCAAAAGAAATTCCCTCTTTTCTTACTGTGTATTTTCTATATTGGATCATATTTGTTGATTGCTTAGTTACTTTGGAGTAGTATGAGCAGTTAATGGGGAGGTCTTTATCAGGGGAAGCAGGGCAAGTTGCAAAATTGATCAGAATACAGACCAAAATCTATGCCATTGTTCACATGTTTCCAAAGATGCACAGTGGGCTGGATTGGAGACTATGTTGGTCTGATTCTGGCCCCCAGCCCTTACGTTTGACACCCGTAGTCTAAAAGTTTTATATCTGGCTCAAAATGACTCATTGCCATTTTTGAACGACATATTTGACATATTATAGGCCAACAGCAAGATGATGATTTTTTTCAAACAGTGTCTCTGTTAGCTTGCGGTGTTAAAGTGAGAGGCTAAAATTAAGTAGGTGACCAACTTGGGATGAAGAGTGAAGGACAGCTCCTTCATCTCTGAAAGGTTCGACCACTCTCTGCGCCACTTCTCTTGCACTGAACAGGCTGCGAGCCTCAGGAAAGAGAATTTCTTAAATGATTCCCTGAGCATTTTAAGAGCAAACCTAGACTGTATTTTATGTGCTAAAGGCCTAAATTTCTCTAAACTGTTGAATTCAAATAACCTAAATGCATGTGTGGACAGTGAATATGGCAGCCAGGTTTACAGTTTTTACAAACAAGAATTACAGCTTGGTTTTTGGGACAAAAGAAAATTATATCACCTCATTTTGCAACTCTTTACAGCTTATCTATACTGCAAAGAAGTGTTAAAGTCTATCTGACAGTCCACTGTGTTTTCTAAGGAAATATTGCCTCCTTGTTTTATCGGCCATTTTCAGCTGTTCACATGTTTTTGCATTGCTTTGGTCATGCAACGTGTTCTGTATGTTTTGTTCATGTTGTTGCAGGAATCACACTTCTTCTGTAAAACCAAGGAACAACGCAACGCCATCCTGTGTGCTGCCAAACCACAGCTTGCACAGATTTACAGAGCTAACTACCAAGGATCAAAAAGTCAAGAGTGCTTGAAATACTTCCTTAGAAACAGATGCAAATGTTTCAGATGTCTCTTTAATAAATGGCTTACGCTGTCTGTGTATATAACAAGATATAGATGACTGTAGACTGGATTGGAAGCCGTGTCACAAATTCGCCATTGCGCACATTTAGTTCATTTCTGTCGTACAGCCATAAAAGCTTTTAAACATGGCCATGGAAGCGGCAGACATAATCGTTGTAGCGGTCTACTTCATCCTGGTGTTAGGGATCGGCTTCCTTGCAATGTGGAAAGCCAATAGGAGCACAGTGAGCGGCTACTTCCTCGCTGGGCGATCCATGAACTGGGCGGCTGTGGGAGCTTCTCTATTTGTCAGCAACATAGGAAGTGAGCACTTCATCGGATTAGCTGGATCAGGCGCTGCTAGTGGTCTCAGCGTGGCTGCATGGGAACTCAATGCTGTATTACTGCTCCAGGTTTTAGGCTGGATGTTTATTCCAGTCTATATCCAATGTGGCGTCTACACCATGCCAGAGTACCTGTCCAAGAGATACGGGGGAAAGCGACTGAGGGTGTACTTTGCTGCTTTATCTCTTGTCCTTTACATCTTCACCAAGCTGTCTGTGGATCTCTATTCTGGAGCCTTGTTCATCAAGGAATCCTTAGGTTGGAACCTCTATCTGTCCATCATCCTCCTCATCACCATGACAGCTCTGCTGACCGTCTCCGGGGGTCTGGTTGCTGTTATCTACACGGACACGGTTCAAGCGTTCCTCATGATTGCTGGGGCACTCTGTCTGACAGGCATCAGCCTCTTCAAAGTGGGAGGGTTCGAAGGTTCTTGTTTCTCTTTTGTGCAGTCATGAATTTATGCCAGTTGTTCAACTAAACAATGCTAAACCATATTTTGGCATGTCATTTTAAGGTGTGAAGCTCGGTTACATGAAGGCCACTCCAAACATCAGTGCCATCTTGCTATCTTTACCCAATCTGACGTATTCTGAGTCCTGCTATAACCATGTCACGCCGAAGCCAGATAGTCTGAAGATACTCCGAGAGGCCCAGGATCCAGACCTGCCATGGCTTGGTTTCTTAATGGGTCAGACTCCTGCCTCTATTTGGTAATGTTATATTTTTTTTAAAGACCAACGTCCTTACCAACACATTTTTTTTTTTTTTTTTTTTTTTTTTCCTCTTTTTTTTTTTTTTTTTTTTTTCTTCTTTTTTTTTTTTCTCTCCCCCCCCCTTTT
>VURO01049378.1:59396-70357 GCA_015108175.1 Pelvicachromis taeniatus | reverse complement strand
TTACAGCTTTGTGTGTTTAAATACTTATACTCCCTAAAAGATTTACTCTGAGCCAGACTGGTGACCCGTCCAGGGTGTAACCTGCCTCATGCACTACGGCAGCTGGGATAGGTTGTAAACCATTGCAACCCTAAATTGGATGAGTGGAATAAAATGGATGGATGGAAATTCTTAATAATGTTAAAGTCTTGTTCTTTTTCTCAAGTATCACAGAAAATCCAATAAACGCTTTAAGTATCCCGTTGGTCAAGGATTGACCTATAAAGTCATTTCATTGACTGCATACATTTTTTTTTTTTTTTTGGTGAAAATGTTTCACTGTTTGTCAAACTGTGAACTGTGAGACTAATTTTTGTGGTTGTGTCCTACAGGTACTGGTGTGCAGATCAGGTGATTGTTCAGCGGGTTCTGGCAGCAAAGAATATTGCTCATGCCAAAGGGTCAACCATCATGGCCGGCTTCCTCAAAATCCTGCCTATGTTTATCATTGTCATCCCAGGTAGAAACGTCAACCACCCTATGAATATCTTACACAGCTAAAGTTCTGACTATACACTCACTAATTGCCTTACTGATGTATCCTATGTGATCATGATTCCAGGAATGATTTCCAGGATCTTATTCGCTGATGACTTGGCATGTATCAGTCCAGAGCACTGTATGAAAGTGTGCGGCTCTGCAGCTGGCTGCAGCAATGTGGCTTACCCGAGGCTCGTCATGTCATTGATGCCCGTCGGTCTCCGCGGGTTGATGATGGCTGTTATGATTGCAGCTCTAATGAGCGACTTGGACTCTATCTTTAATTCTGCAAGCACCATCTTCACCCTAGATCTTTACAAGATGTTACGAAAGCAGGCGTCGTCCAGAGAGCTGATGATAGTAGGCAGGCTCTTTGTCGTTTTCATGGTGATCATCAGCATCGCCTGGGTGCCCGTGATCATTGAAATGCAGGGAGGCCAGATGTTCTACTACATCCAAGAAGTGTCAGATTATCTGACTCCACCCATAGCAGCTCTCTTCCTGCTTGGTATCCTGTGGCATCGTTGTAATGAGACAGGTGCCTTTTGGGGAGGGATGGTAGGGTTTTCCCTTGGAGCACTCCGCTTGGCTTTGGCGTTTGTTTATCGAGAGCCGCGCTGCGATCAGCCTGATGAACGCCCATCCTTCATCAAAGATGTCCATTACATGTATGTGGCAGCCATCTTGTTTTGGATATCATCTCTGGTGGCTGTTGTTGTGAGTCTCTGCACTCCTCCACCCAAAGAGGGACAAATCAAAACCACTACTCTATGGGGACTACGTGAAAAAAAGAAGCTAGAAAATAAAGATGCTGAAGAAGACCTCAATGTTTTCAAACCCCTAAATCACTCAGCCTTAAATGAAAATGGTGTTCTAGGTAAAGAAAAGTGTCACAAGGACCCAGACAAGCTCAATGGTACAAAGGCAAATCTTGAAAATGGTAATACTGTCACAGCAACTGACATAGAAACAATCCCTTCAGTACAGAATGGCGACTGTGCTCTGATTTCAGCCTCCAAATTGATGGAAAATGAAGAAACAAGAGAAGTGGAGGTTCTGGAGGAGGAAGAGGCAGATGAGAGCTGTGGTGCAGGAGAAGCGAAAGTGGAGCGTGGATGTTGCGTGAAGGTTTTGGATTGGTTTTGTGGATTCAAGGAGGAATCTTCCACAGCTCAGGTCATTACAGTCCAAGAACAAGAGAAGACGGTGGAGGAGCTTCTCTATGAACCACCATTAGCCAAAATCATCTTAAACACTGCACTGTTGATGGTTTGCTCAGTTGGGATCTTTCTCTTCATCTATTTCTCCGTATAAGTTCAGTTATTTGCAAACAAAAGGCCAAATTTGTAAGTAGATGAATGTCCAAGAAAAACAGAACAGGCATGTTTGATTCAGTTAATAACCCATTACACACAAATGAACACAAACCACATTTTTAGTATACAAAAGGCACGGGGCGACCATATTTTATTTAGATTTTCAATATTCAAAATATGGTAGTGTTTGAGATGTACTAACCTAACAATACAAAGTGAAACCCTTTAAAAAGCATTTACCAAACATTGCCTTTCATGTATTTTTGTTGTGCTGGGTATATACATGCATTCATATATACATACATAAGTACTGTACATAGAGTGTGTGCGTACAATATTATAAAACACCGAGCTGGCGCTTTACGTGGTTTTAGTTTTTTGTAGAGAAACAAACGCTGATGTTTAGCCTACATAATAAAAATCATGTGACGTGATAGGTTATTGGAAAATACAAATACAAAAGAAGAAAAATGTGATTTCAGAAAGTAGAGTTTGACCAAAATAAATACATAATCTAAACCGGTTACATTCCACTGGATTTAGAATATTTTTTTTAAACACAGTTTATAGTGAATTTATATTTTCTGATAATATGCTTAAATCTATGTATAACTAATTTTAATTCATTTGGATTTTGAACTAACATAAATGAATGTCTATGTGTAATATGACTCAAAGGGCACTGTTATTTAAGTCCAAATATTATTTTAATGCACCTTACATTTTTATAATGACTGTCTGTCCAATAAGTGTACGATTTACACAGTTTATTAGTAAACATGCTTTAGTTGTAAACCATGTTTTACAAAAATGTGAAGCTGTCAATTTGAAGCTAGCATAATTTTATAAATTAGGTTTAATTGTTCAATACTCATTTGCATATAGGTACAAAAGGTGTTCTCTCCGTAGTGCCACATTTATAGCACTGGTACATTTGATGATGTAAGCTGAAAACATAAATTGACTGCCAGACTTTTTGTGTGTGTGTATGCTACGGCTACAATTGCATAATCTTGAATTAATCCCAATGGGGATGTGTTCATGATATGAAAATTCATAATGAATGTGAATGGGTGAAATTTACTATAACTACATCTTTTCATTTAAATGGAAATGTGTAGGTAATTCTGTTGTCTTTAGTCTTTTTTTTCTTCCAGGACATGTGATAATGACACCTGGATAAGTACTTGATATATATATTTGAGTTGGGAAAAGCGTTTGATGTGATGGTCATGTTTTACTTTATCTGCACACATAAGCACATACACAGAATTCAAAGGGTGTCTTGCACTTACTTTAATCACAAATTAATTAATTGTGAATTAAATTGTGTCAAGTGGTAAGAAGTTATCAATTTGTAGATAGGATACCTACTTATTATGCAAATTATATTATTAGATTCCATTATATTATATAGTTCCATTATATTCAGTTACATTATTTAGCACTGAGCACTTAAACTGGTTGATGCTTAAAACATATTCTGTGCAAAAGCAAAAGATTAAGTCGAACCGACTTAATTGTGTTTTTTTAAAAGAAACCGGTTGAAAGTTGTCCACATTTAAAGTTTACCATGTGCAAACTTCTTTAAAAGCATATTGTACAATAAAAACCAAAAAAATGAACTACCAAAAACAGTCTCTTTAATGTAATTATGCTTTTATACATTATTTTTTGAATAATGCAGCTGTCATTTTAAGCGCACCAATGGTTGCGTCTATTTAAATGTGTATATATATCGTGACTATAACATGCTAATGGTGCATGGTGGTTGGAAACTGGTGCACACTAAAAACTTTACAAGCTTTCTTTGACCTGAGTTGCTTTATTGAGAATGAAAATGTCTGTTTATAACTACAGATTATATATTTTTATGAGAGACATCCAGCATTGTTACTCTCACGTTACTCCTGCGACCAACTCAACCAATACATAAGAACACCCAAGCCGGTTGTCTTTGTTCCACGTTTGTTCACACTGCGATACTCCAACAAGTATTGGCTGCACTTTAATGAACTGAAAGCCTCAATTTTCACATGGATAGTAAAATATTAACAATATAAACTGACACAAATATGTTCCTGGGGTATGGTGAGTTTTGGTTTTCTTTTACTCAAACACTTTCATTATTGCCGTGACAATTTATGCTCCTACTTATTTCTTAAGAAGAGAGAAATTTTTCTAACTTACAGCATCACTGAGTTAAAACATGCCTTCGTTCTCCATACCTAATGACACCTAGGAGCCTCACATGTACTGTGAATGATGAATGTTAGCATATTGAATTAATATGACAAACTACTAAGTAAACCTTTACTGCTTTGAGGCACACTTTAAATGTACTTATTATGAGCTGTTCTGATGATTATTGCAACAGTAATTCATTAGAAACATGGACATGAAGTTTTTAAATGTTTGAGCTACTATTAAAACCAGCACAGAAAAGAAAACTATGTCAAACAAAGAGGAACCAGGTCATGGTGTGTGAAGCAAACTCTGCATACGCTAAAGCCACGACACCAAGCATGCCACCACTCAGTGAAGTAAATTAACAACGGCCTCTAGTACAGTGGAAAGTTACAGACTGGAAGTGGAAAGTTACTGGGGGTACTTGTCTCACAACGCACACAATTTCACATTTTTTTTTTCCTCCCTCACTCAGTATCTTCAGGTGTATTACACCTCAGTTGTGACTGCTACACAATTTAGTGCTTACAGCGATAATGTCACTATAAATAGATGATTGATAATCACACACACAAAAAGGCATTGCTGTATTTTGAAGTTTCAGAATATTGCTGGAATAGGCTGTGAATGTTTGAATATTCATATTGCATAATTATTTAACAGTAAAAGTGAAAGTTGCTTTTGCTAAGTTATGGATCGGCCGCCCGGGAGCCCGGACCTACACGCTGTTGAATCAGTGTGAGATCATCCTGGCAAAGAACAGAACAAAAGGCAGAAACATCCAAAGAAGAGCTTTGAATGTCCTTCAAGTAGCCTGGAGAACTATTCCTGAAGACGACTTAAAGAAAGCTGCTCATATATGTTAAAGAATAGAGGTGGTTACAACAAATATTGACTTTGAAACTTGTTAGAATGAACAAACTGTGTTTTTGCCTTATATGTTTGTTTATTATCTTGTATTTCAGGTATTACAACAGACTAACCAAATGCATGGCCAGTGAGGACCCATTCATCCAGACATGTCTAACTCCCAGTACAGCATATCAAGAAATAATTGATCAACACAAAGCTGCAAGTATTTTATTTAGTATATTTGGAGCTCAAAAACAGGCAGCTGTACAACTAAAGAACAGAAATACGACATGGTTTACTGAAGCTTTGCTTGACTTCATTGTAGTAATCAGACTTGATGTTTCTACTAACACTTCTAAATATGTTTGCATAAATAAAAGGAATAATTCGAGCAGGGTTGAGGCTACTCTAGAACTACCAGCCAAGTGGCTTTCCAACCCATGAAAACCGCCGGATAGCCAAATGGCTGGAAGGCTTTTAGCTAATATCCTTAATCACCTGTGAACTGCTGCCTTTGTTATGTAGATAAGGGTTAGGGTTATCCTGAGCCACTTGGAGTAGTTTGTTTCAGTTCACAGGTGATTGAGGATATTAGCTAAAAGCCTTCCAGCCATTTGGCTGTCCGGCGGGTTTTATAGGTAGGTGGCTGCTCTCTGGGACTGCTAGTGTTAACAGCACCTCATAGTCATTGCATACACATCCTGTGTACATGTGAGGAGGTCTTAAATTGGCATTCCAATGAAAACTGTCTGAAAACCACAGAGAAAACAAAATGTGCGTGTAGAGTTTGTTTTTTGTGTGTGTGTGTCTTTTTTGTGGTTTAAAACCTACAACATGCTGGGAATCCATGTAGAGTTATTTTGGTTAACCACCACCCTGAGACCAAATCTGGTGAGCAGTTAGTTGACACAAAAGACCAGAAAAGTCCTGTGTTTTAACAGAAGTGGGTGAAAGAAAGATTCCCTTTACGAGCTGTGAAAGTGTGTCAGCCAAACCACTCCTCTATATGTGATCTGACTAGGCTCATATGAGGCCTGTACTTTCTATTAAATGCAAGAGTATAACATAGTGATTAGTTTTAATACGGCCTGTTCTTCTTTGCTAATTTTGTCTTTGCAAAAGCATGCTTATGTCTCTAACTGAAAGAGACATGACTCTATCCTAATGTTCATTTACCGTATATCTTCCAAATAATAGCCCTAGCGTTTATTCAAAAAATTATCCGGCCGGCCTGGCGTTTAAAAGAAACCGGTGGTTGTTGGAGATCGGCTCTTATTCCCTTCTCAGATGGAATTGTCACAGAAGTGAGAGGGAAAGAGGACCCAGGCGCAGTTTTTAGACTGAGGTGAAAAGACAGTGCGTTTACTTAAAGTTCTCCAAAACGTATTCCAACAGTTCACAAATAATGCAGTTCCCAGTTGTGCGAGTGTCTCCTTGTCTGTGGTAGCCCAGTGCACAAGTGGTGCTCCCCGAAACTTCTCTCCACCCGACTCTCCTTGAGAGGAAGTAAAAGAGCAGAAAATCACAGTAGGTTCGCTAGCCGACAGTTCCAGTTCAGTGTAATAATCCCGCTTTGACGGTCGCTGCGTCCAGCTTAAATGCCGCTGGTCGTAGATGACGGCTGATTGGAAACAGCTGGCCGAGTGACAAGACGCGGGAGGACTGACGAGAGCACGGAGGGACTTCCAGGTTGAAGGTCACCCGGCTACTATTGGAGACCGGCGTCTATTTGTCGTGACATGTTTTCACAGGCCACTATTAGAAGATATACGGTATTTATATTTTTTGGGGAGCTTGGGATGTAATGTTTTTCCTCTAATATAAAAACATGCTATACTTTAATAAAAGCTCTCAATATAACCATAGAATCTAGTTTTAATTCTTCTAGTTTCTATTGTAAACTACAGTATATTAACCTAGCAAATCATTTTAATTAGGTGAAAAAATATTAACTTCCCTAAAATTGGGAACAAATAGCAAACTTCCTGCTTAGATATATTTTCTGTCTAAGTAAAGACCGATTAAAAGCATAAATCTCTAGAAATACAAATGAGCCCAGTTAATGACTTTGAGCCCAAAGTCATTAAAATGTTATTGTTGTAGCAGCATCTGTGTTTTTCATGTGTAAAAGAATATGATGTAAGCCAGCTCATCTGTAATTGCATACATCCTTCAGGATCGTGTCAAAAGTTAACTGGTCGCAGTGTGCTGTGGACATTGGTGTGTGCAAGCACTTCATGAACTTTTAAATGTTAGATAAGAGTGTTATATAAAGGCCGGCTGTATTCCTGCAAGAGAGAAGAAAGATCGCATAAGCAGAAGCCTTTTATTTAGAGCAGGGGTTTCAAACATAAGGCCCAGGGGCCCAAATTGCCCCAGCAAAGAATTCAATCTGCCCCCCTGGATGGTTTTAGAAAATGAACAAAGGAGGGTATAAATGTTTGATTTTATTTAAAATTGTATTGTCATAAGTTTTACAGTTTTCCCTTCAAACAAATGAATTAAAATTAAAACATTCAAAAAGCAAAATTAATGTTCTTATGTTTAGATTTCTCACAGATTCCGTGTGTAATTCAATCTCATTACATTGACAAAAACTTAAGATGAAAGTGGGCTGCACGTGGCCCATAATCTAAAATGAGTGTGACACCCCTGATGTAGATCTCAATGCTTGTCTGTGAACACCAGAGAAAACACCCGATGCAGTTTGATTCTGTCCGGTGTGACAGTGCTGAGTGTTGAGTGTGGGTGTCCTGAATCTTTAAACAAGTTATGCCACAGATTTCGAAAATAAGACAAGAAAATAGAGACTACCACTGAATACCACTGAATGAAAATGGTGCTATCACCAGAGAAATTAAGGTAAAGGCTGTGCTTAAATAGAGGTTGAGTGGCATCGATTTCCTGAGGAAGCTGAGATGCTTTAATGTGTACAGCAAAATGATGGATTGATGATGGATTTTATATCATTCAGATGTGGTGAACATACTTTGCTGCAGCTGATCACACTACCAGACGGAATAAACTGATTATGAAACCTCGCTCTGAGACTGTGGACACTTTGGAAGCAGCGCTGCAGAGGAGGTCACTGAGCAAACTGTTATCCATCATGGATAATCCTGAACACCCTCTGCAGCACTTGTTGGCAGACAGGCATTTTCTCTGACAGACTGATTCAGCTCTGCTGCCACAACAAAAGAGACAGGAAATCTTTCATACCACATGCTGTCGCTCTCTATAATGCAATATCTCTCTCTGGCAGAAATCCTATTACATTATTAGGCAACAAATAACATTAGCAGAGTCATGCTAAAGTAGGCTAGACATCAAATGAAACTTTAACAAAACAAAACAGCTGGGCACATAATAAAAGCTTCGTGCAGTTCATACATGACACAGATCCAAAATGGGCATGTAGGTTGTGTGCAATTCAATGCTGTTTTATAACTTTAGTCCTCCTGTTTCTTTCTTCCCCTCAACCCGACTGGTTGTGGCAGATGGTCGCCCCTTCCTAAGCCTGGTTCTGCTGGAAGTTTCTTCCTGTTAAAAGGACGTTTTTTCTTCCCACTCGCTCATAGAGGGTCATGTGATTATTGGGGGTTTCCCTGTTTTCTCTGTATTATTGTAGGGTCTTTACCTTACAATATAAAGCACCTTTAGACAACTGTTTTTGTGATTTGGCACAATGTAAATAAACTGAGTTAAGTTTGCAGTTCTTGATATATTTGTTTGTGTTTTTTATTTAGGCCTACAAACATATGTATATACAGGCTTTATTAACCCCACTTCGGTTGTTAGAGAGGCAGAAGAGCACAAGGTTCGTGAATTAGAGAAAACAATAAAAGATGAAAAAATATGTTAGGATGCTAAAAATGCATAAATCAATACCATAAAAGTTGGAGTGGGAATGATAATATATATACATGTATTTTTGGTCGGTATTTATCCTATGTGACTTGTGACCACTGTCAGACTTGATTGCTTTCAGTCGGGAAACTAGCATAAATGCCTCAGGCCAAATTAAAAAATGACAATTTAAACATTGTTTGGCACAACCTAATGCAAGGTGTGTGATATAAGCATTGTCATGTTTGTTTTATATGAGTGCCAATAATTTTGAAAACAAGTGAAGGTGGGAAAAAAAGCAACTGATAATATACTTCATTCTCCGCTAGATTTGTATAACGGTATAGTGGCGATATCGCGACAACCTACTACTAAAATCTCGCGATTTCTAGATTAATAACATTCGAAGGGTGTCTGGCAAGTTCGCTAGTAGCACCAGCAATCCGGAAATACAAACATTTCAAGTTAAGGGGATGTAAGCCTCTTAGTAGTTAATTTGCTACGCACCCATAAGGTTAGAAAATTAAAATGATATTTTAATAATTTAATTTTATTATTTCAATGAAGAATCCGTACAAAATTCATAACGTCACCTTTCCATAACTTACACTGTATGTCGTTGATGTAGATTAACATTTCAACTGGTATATTATTCTATCCAATTTTATTTTATTTACAATGCATCAAATAACACAATGTTCAATAATACATAATATTAATAGTATAACAGTATACACTACATTATTATTTTGATTGTTATTATTATCGCCTTACATTTGATATAGATATAAAACTAGGCCCAGTTCGTTTATTGTTTTTAAGGTTTTATTTTGGCGTCACCGGATGTTTGTTTTCAGTTTGTTCACGTTCCCTTCACACGCTTCACGAGGGCTTCGTCTCAGCTTCAGCTAAAGAGCAAACAGACAACAGCTGTGTTTGCTTGAAGTATCAACCTTGAAGCTGAAAATACGGGACTTTATCGCCACTTGAAATTCAGTAATAGCGTTTTAAAAAGTTACCTGAAACCGTAAAGGAAATGAAATAGCTGTCATTCGACCTAACCACAGAAACGGGCGAGACGCAAAGGAGAAATAATAACAACATCAAAACCCGGCAAACAAAGAGGTCCCCTTTTCAACGGCATCATTTTTCCTCCATATTCTATAGTTATGAGTCATGTGGCCGTCGAAAATGCCCACGGTCTAGAACAGCAGGTGAGCTGTGTTTGTTTTATGTGTCTTAAATGTTTGCTTTAGAAGTAGTGAAAAAAAAGGCGGTGGTAAACATTAGCTTGCCGGCTAGCCTGGGGCAGCTAACAGTATGCTATTGTGCTAGCTTACCGTCGGGTGCGCTGCATTTGTGCGCACACACGTCTGAAGGTGGCTGCGGAGCATACGACATGAAAAATGTTTTGGCCCCTCTACAACCTGACCTAAAATACGTTTAATGAATTGCATTCTAGAAATAAAACCTCAATGTTTTGCTGCTAAACTGACCTGTGTTTTTCTTTTATAACGAAGAGCTAAATACGAAATGACGCACGAGTGGTTCCTTTGGCCCCCTCGTGTGAACACATGAAACGCACCCCTCAACTGTTACGTCCACTGCGTTTGTCTTGCAGCTCGATATAATAATAAAATGGAGGTCAATGTGGCTGGAAACCTGCGGGTCTGCTTGCTACACAAACAATGCGGCGTGACTGTCGCCCTCCCCGGCTTTTAGATGATACGCATCATTTTTCAGACTTCCATGTTTTTATGTTGACTGCGTCCCGCTAAGAGATGGTCATTTCTTCTGCGTCACCAGCAACGTAGTCTGTGTCTGGCTGGATGGCAACAGAAAAGTACTGCATGTACTCAGTTGATATTTTGGAGAGCCCTTATTGAGGGGGGGAAATGTCTAAGAATGAGTGTGATGCGCAACGTAGGCCCCTTTTTCAACGACTTATACGTCCTGGTGAGTTTAGTTGGCATAAGCTGAATGTCACCGCCGCCATCCCCCAACCCACAGTTAGATTTTTGGTAATGAAAGCATTAAATCCAAAGTTGTTCCCTGGACAGCAGTGAGATTTGACGCACCAGCATCGCATCTCAGTATCCCAGACCAGCTGTGGCTGGGTGCAGTTTGCTGACATCATCATGATAGGAATTCAGCATGCTGGAGCTCACATCTCTTTCTCTCCCTCTCTCGCTCTTTTTTTTTTTTTTTTTTTTTTTTTTTGCAAAAATAAAAAAAAAATTT
>VURO01049378.1:40856-59376 GCA_015108175.1 Pelvicachromis taeniatus | reverse complement strand
TTAAGTCTGCTGCAAAAATAAAAATGACTTCTAGTTTTATTTTTCATATCAAATCTGAGTACTCTAATCAGTTCCTGCAGGAAAAATTATCATACTCCTTATTATACATAAACGGTGGGCAGCAGCTCTTTGTGTCACTACTCTTAAGGATAAGTGCTCTGTGGCCTCAAACACAGCATGTCTAACAATCTAAATACTATTTTCCACTCATTTGGTTTTATGTGCTTCTTAATTTATGGGATTAAATGTTGCATGGGTGTAATGGAAAACTACAGAAAGAAACAAGTAGGAAAAAAATGTATTTGAGAGGAAAAAGTATTGACTTGGACTTGACTGTGACACTGAGCTGTCTTGCTGCATTAGCCACTGAAAACCTAGACAACTGAGAATCAATAGGGAGATTACTACAGAAATGCTACTGTGTTTCTGGGTCTATGATGGGGAAAAATCAACTTGTAATACCACCAGTTAATGTAAGGCATGGGCAGTAGAAGTCTTGATAACTCATTCTGTTAAAATGTAACAAAGTTTTAAGATGCTGGAAGTGGGTCAGTGAGTCTTTTTCTGTTTTTTTTGTTTTGTTTCTTTTTCCTCTCTAGCTCGCTGTCCTAGACTTGAGTGCTGCAGACGGACAAGGAGGTGGGACTAGCAGTAAGCAGTTATCGTGTTTTTGTTTGAACTTTTAATTTTTATTTTATCTTGCTAAAACAAATAGAGGTTTTAAAAAAAGACTGCTGTATGTCTGCATGTGATAGTGTAAATGCATCCTTGGCACAGTAGGTGCTGTACGATGATGCTGAAAAGAAATGTTTCTGTTACCTTAAAATATAGATGTCTTTGGATGCTGCAAAGGTTTTGACGAAATGATGTCCTTAAGTCTTTTATTATTCATTAAACACAGTGACTTATTTAAACGCGCACACACAGTGACATTTAGTTGCAACCATGACACCTTAAAATTTTTCTTTACATTAGTTTCATAATCTTTTGTCATTACAGTCACAATTTGGGGATCAACCATGAAATGGTTAGTTAGATTTGACTGTAAATGCAGTGTGACATAAGCGCTGACTGATTTGTGGATGTCTGTCTGCCTCACAGGGCGGTACATACCTCCACATTTAAGGAACAAAGATGCTTCCAAAAATGGTGAGTAGGGTCCACCTAACCTTGTTTCATATAAAGAAAAATCTGAATTGTCTTTATTTTTAGGCCACTGGGAAACTCCCATCACTGATTCCTACCAAATAAATCATTTTCAAGACTTTTTCAGATTTTCAACTCATGCATGGTTACAGCTGAATTGTTGTCACTGATTGGTTAGCGAAATCCATCGACATCATTGTACTCAATGTGATGTGCGAAGGCCAGGTTGAACTGTGAAAGTGCGCACTCATTGGCTAACGATTTGTGATTGCCATGTCATTGACCAATAAGCGTACCGTAGATAATGCTCCTTTGTGACTCTTAAAACAAATAACTTCAAGGCCATTTTGTACATTTTATGTCCATTCTGACCTGAAGCAGGAAATGTTTTACTGAGGTCACAGAGAGGGAGCTGATGACAGGTTTTCCCTATATGGCAAATAAAAAGAGTGCAGGTTTAAAGCACTTCAGGTCTGGTTTTGCTTCTCAGACCCAGTTTTCAACTCTGTCCATCTTTATTTCTCTACGGTTAGCAGTCAGTCTCCTTCCTCTGTGCTCTGCTTTGTAAACATTACTACCACCAGTGGTTGATTTTTTTTTATTTTTTTATTTATTTATTTATTTATTTTGGAATAGTGAGGAAAAACAGGTGACAGAGTATTTGAAAAGTTACACCCCACACCTGTAACTCCACAAAGTGTCTTTATTATATCAGCACCTGTTTTTTCACCATAAGTTACAACTGGAATTTCATCTCCTAATCCAGCAGGAAATGCCTTTGCTGCTGGGCGACAGGGTGGTTACACCATCGCGCCTGCAGCCAACTGTAAGTTCCTCTCTGAACTTCTGATTTTCTTGGATAGAGTTGTGCAGAAGTTGGAGAATTGGTCTTTTGATATTGATTTTTTTTTTTTTGGTAAACTGTTGACTTATTGATATGAATTCATAGTGAGTGCCTAAACATTGCGGTGTGGCTGCATATTAGAAGCAGCAGTTGAAGCTTCTTTGAGTTGGTTTGTTTTCTAATTTCCTACTTTTTCACAAGAATTCATTTTTCTTTCAAAATTAGTTCGAAATATGTAGAAAGGGCTAAAAATAGTCGCTGGTGCTGATAAACATCTTTGTATGCTGAAACAATATTATATGGACAAAGTACTGGGCCACCCACACATTACACCTACAGAAGCTGTCGATCATACCACGAAGCTCCCAATGCACAGTTTTTGTGCTGATGTCAATGCCAGAGGTGGTTTGGCGTGCTTCAGTTGCTGAGTCATCAAAGCGTTGGTGACTTTTGTGAGCTCTACACCTCCTGACAATGGGACTAAAAAACACTTCAATTTAAAGATGGAAGAGGTGTAGCACAATACTTTCGCCCATATAGCATGCATTGCCAGCGCACCAGCAATAACAGCAGTGATGATCCTGAAGATGGTGTTCCTGCAGGTGTGATAATAATTGTTAATTATTTTGTGCAATGCTTCCTTTCTGCAGACGGCTGGGACGGCACGCGCAACAACTTTGTCAACGGTTACCACGACAATCGCATGACGGGCAACTCATTTAACCGTGGCCCACCTCGCATGGAGCGGGGAAGAGGTGGCGTTGGAGGTGGTTACCGGAACAATAGGGGTGGAGCCTTCAACCCCATTAACCCAGCACAGCCAATGGCCTTTGCTGGGTTTGAAAATAAAGGTGTGATTCAATTTTACTGCTTCCAAAATTTCTTTTACTTGGCTCAATAGTGCATCCAGTATTTGTACATTTACCTGCCTCTACATGAATGACTGGATGCGTCTGCTAGCATACTGTTGAAACCTGATAGCATTGTGGCGTTCTCCTTTTAGATGCAGGTGGCTGGAACACTGCCAAGGATGCCTATAGCAGTTTTGGCAATAACCGTGGAAAGTCTGCTTTCTTCAATGACAGAGGCAATGCTAACAGAGGACGGTGAGCTGATCAGATACTGTGTCGAGAACTTATGTCATCGAGCTTCAACAGAAAATTCCCATGTTTACTATAAAAGCTAAAAATTGATCCTCTTGTGAACCCTTAAAATTATATATAATTACAAAAAATGTTAAGTGGAGAGCTGTGGTTGTATAATTTGAAAAATGTTGCCTCATTAATGTGTGCGTGTTGTGTTCAGGTTTGAGCATGGAGGATTTGGTAATGGAGGAGGGGGAGGAAACAGCCGCTGGGTGGAGGAGTCCAGAGATGACGGAGACTGGTCCAAACCAACCCCTCGCAATGAACGCCTTGAACAGTGAGTCTGTGCTTTTGAGTGGTCGTGGGAGGTGTAGTCTACGTTCTAATTTATTGTCATTCATTGTAAGATCAGGAAAGTTCAGGTGAACTTTGCAAAAGATGTTAAAAATTAGAGCGCAGAATTAGTTTATTAGACTAGTGTAATTTCACTATTAGACTGTGTCTGAGTCATATTGTTGGGATTTCATTGGTTCTCATGTAACAGAGTAAATCACAGGAGGGGCAAAGCAAGTTCTTTGACGTTTTCTTATTTCCAGTTGTCATCTTAATGACATTTGTTCTTCAAAAAGCATCAATAAAACCTATTTGCAGGTTTCTAGTCTGATCTCAATGTGGAAATATATTTAACATTCTCTGTTATGGTTCTGCAGCATATCCTTTATCTAATGCATAATAAATTCAAATGGCTAACTGGCCCTAGTAAATATATTGATGGGTTTTTATTCTTTTAAAATTTGACATTCAGATAATGTCATTCAGATAAATTATCCAAAGAAATTTCTGCAGTTACTGTAAGCGATAAAGTTCCAGAGCATTCGACTAACCTTTGCCGTCTCTCTCCGTAGTGAATTGTTCTCTGGCAGTAACACTGGGATTAACTTTGAGAAATACGATGACATTCCTGTTGAGGCCACGGGACAGAACTGCCCTCAGCACATTGAGAGTGTGAGTTACTCACATTATATCAGATACCAGCTGCATTATTGCTTGTCTTCGTTCTTTCTGTACATGTTTCTGTGTTTGTGATCTCACAGTTCCAAGATGTGGACATGGGTGAGATTATCATGGGTAACATTGCTCTGAGTCGCTACACCAGACCCACTCCTGTTCAGAAATACGCCATTCCTATTATCAAATCGAAGAGAGACCTCATGGCCTGCGCACAGACAGGTAGCACACACACACGAAAAAATATTGGAATTGGGTTCATGAGATGAAAAGCAGAAATGGACGAGACTGTGTTCGTGTGTTACAGGTTCTGGGAAAACGGCAGCATTCCTCTTGCCAGTCCTCAGCCAGATCTACACTGATGGACCAGGAGAGGCCCTTAACGCAGCTAAAGCATCAGGACAGGTAAGAGAGAGAAAAATCAATATTATCTAGTTAAATACAGCTAATTTCATCATGGCTTTTAAAGGAGGAAAACAAATGGTTCAGGTGTCGTGGGGGATTTTATGATAAAGTAATTTAATTACATTATCCTGTATCAATTAAAGCATATCCTCCAGATTAAAAAAAAAATGCATTAAGTTCAGGCACATGCACAGTTCAACAAGTGAATGGGAAAGGGTGTTGTTCATACGTTACCACAAATGGTAAGCACCAGTTTCAGTCACTGCAACAAACAAGCAGACCTGCTTAAATTGATCTTTTTTGGTACCAGTTGTATATTAGACCATCAAAGTAGCAGTTAAAGAAAAGCAAAACCCTTTTAGACACGTCCTACCTGTCAGCAGCCATCTTGAAATGACACCTGGCACCTATTTGGGGAGTTATTTTGTCTAATTTAATTTAAGCTGTTAGTAAGAAATAAAATAAGCACCAGGTAAATCTGTTTTTAAAGGTTGTCTTTCTTTCCTCTGGAAGTTTTTTTTCTTTCTTTTTTTTATAAAATATATAAATTCTGCCAACTTCACTGTTGTGGAATTATTCCATGAACTTTAAATTGGGAATTTTTTGGGTACCATGTCTCTGATAATTGTCCGGTAATTCCTGTTACACTAGTTCTTATATTGTGAAGCCTTGAGTGGATTTTTGCTCTCAGGAGTCAGACTGGTCCCTGATAGGTTTGACACATGTTCTGTAAAAAGTTTGAATTTAGTCCGTTTACAGCCCACTCACGGCGTGGCCTCAGTCTTCTCCACTTTTAATCACGTTTGTTGCTGTGAGAGTTAAATGTTGTGTGTTGTGTCATTGCTTTGCAGGAGAATGGAAAGTACGGCCGTCGCAAGCAGTACCCCATCTCCCTGGTGCTGGCTCCCACCAGAGAACTGGCACTGCAGATCTATGATGAAGCCAGGAAGGTAAGCACATTAGTGTATAATTTGTTTATTTAATGATTTATTTATTTATTTTAAATCAGTGTTTAATTGTTCATACTTTTTTTTTTCCTTTTAGTTTTCCTACCGCTCCAGAGTGCGTCCCTGTGTTGTGTATGGAGGTGCAGACATTGGCCAGCAGATCAGAGACCTGGAGAGAGGCTGTCACCTGCTGGTGGCCACTCCAGGAAGACTTGTGGACATGATGGAGCGAGGCAAGATCGGACTGGACTACTGCAAGTAAGACATGAACAGGAGGAGTGAGTGAAGAGTAAATGACTGTTGTCATTTTTTCTAAATTCCAAACTCTTTTTCTTTTCTTCTGTTTCCTTTAGCTACCTGGTCCTAGATGAGGCCGACCGCATGCTGGACATGGGCTTTGAACCACAGATACGACGCATCGTCGAACAGGACACCATGCCTCCCAAAGGCATCCGACAAACTATGATGTTCAGTGCTACGTTTCCCAAAGAAATCCAGGTATATCTGCAGTAATTGTCCCAGAAATTGGAACTATTTTTTCTTTTTATCCGGCTGTTACTAATAAAGAAAAGTACAGCAAGCATTCAAATTCGGTACGGTCTTCATTTTAAAGGAATTCAATGTACAATTTTCCATCTGTTTGGTCAGACAGTGCAAAACAGTTGAGTTAAGCACATATTTTGTTCATCCTGCAGATCCTTGCTCGGGATTTCCTGGAGGATTATATCTTCCTGGCAGTGGGCAGAGTGGGTTCCACCTCGGAGAACATCACTCAGAAAGTGGTGTGGGTGGAAGAGAGCGATAAGAGGTCTTTCCTCTTGGACCTGCTAAGCGCTACAGGTGAGCCGATCACAGCTCAACTGCCACATGTCTCGACACATAACATAAGAACTGTCTGCAGCCTGAGTAGACTTGTCTGCAATTATCTCGAGCTGCGCGCACACACACATACATACACAGTGCAATTTTATTTCCCCTGTCTTTTTGCCATCACCATATTGTCATCCTAACATCTCAGCCAATACATTACTGTGTTTCCCATGCTTAGCACAGTGTAATGTCCATCAGCACCCTTTGTCTTTCATTGAAAATTTAACTTGGATATGTTTGTGTGTGAAATTAGGAAGATTTAAACCTCTAGGCCGCACTGAAAGGGGTTTAAAACCTCAAATTTAAAAGATGCTCTTTCTATATTTGTGGTAGTTGGCAAGAAACATCGTGTTTCCTGGATTATATTTTTCTTTGCCTCCAGACGGCAGTGGTCTATATCTTTTTCTTCAGATTGAACTTTTAAGAAAAACGTTTCTATAGGATTTTAAATTATTTGTGGCTGGGAAAATGACCTTTTTTGTTCTGTTAGTGATTATATGGCAACATTTTAAACTTCTGTTAAATCAGCAATATCAGACACACAAACATTGCTTTCAACATGAGTTTACATGTCAGTGGTTTGTGGTTTTATCCCAAGCCATCCCAAGTGAGGTACAAGACAGTACTGGAGACAACATAGAGAAACCTGGTAAGATCCTCAAACAGGAAACTTTTATCTGTCATTTCATATTTTAAATAATTTTGCTCGACTTTACTGTTCTTTTTTTTTTTTTTTGTGTATGGAGAATCTCTTGTTTATTATGTTTATTTAGGTTCTGTGTCCCATTTCACACGTCGAGTCCCCTCATGTGAAATTAAACATGTCTGTTTGATTTTATAGCTTAAGGTTGTTTTTTGTGTCATCTTTAGAGTATGTTGCTGTGATGTCTTTAGGTCAACCCCATAGCTTTAATGGAGAGAATCTGGTCACGTTGTGTTCGTGGTGTTGCCGTGTGTCTACATCTAACAAGCGGATAGAAATGTGGGTCAATTGATGATGTTGACGGGGGAAGAATACAATGACCAGAATCTTTCCATCAGTGCCTCTAGTGAAACCTGCATGAAAACACATTGCTACCAGTGCTGCTGGTCATTTTACCCACACTGCACCTCCTGCTGCCCGTTGGACTGTTCTGCTCATATAACAACATCTGCTGTAACGTAACGCTGGTAGTTTTAACCCTGAAACCTGCATGTAAGTCACCTCATGGACCGTAACACACCTATATACATGTAAGCATACGATCTGTATACAGGGCTGCTGCAACAAACCCACTAACTGATGTGCTTTAGAGGATTTCATACACAACCAAGGGCGTTGATTTATGTATGCATGGCAACAAATGTAACAAAAAGAAAATTGTATGATTCATTTAGATGCTGAATGATCCCATTAGTTAGAAGGCGAATCAATCTCATGTAGTGGACTGAGAAGTCTAAAAATGGTAAATTTAGCAGGCTAGGCCATCAGGGATGAATTTTAATTTATGTGCTTGGTTCTCAGAAATGCTCATGCACTTAAATTCTGTATACCTCCAGCATGACTCGGTTCATTATTTGTGCTTGTTCCACAATTTGGTCCATGCTGCATAAAGCCAGTGCCATAGTGGCACAGGGTTATTACATTTAGTCCAAACACAGCGCAGCCCTACAGCTGTTTTATTCTTTGTAGCATTAACACCCAGTGTCTCCCCTCTCGGTTGACCAGGTAAGGACTCGTTGACCCTGGTTTTTGTGGAGACCAAGAAAGGCGCAGACGCCTTGGAGGACTTCCTATATCGGGAAGGCTATGCCTGCACCAGTATCCATGGTGACCGTTCCCAGAGAGATCGAGAGGAGGCCCTTAACCAGTTCAGATCGGGAAAATGTCCCATCCTGGTGGCTACAGCGGTCAGTAAAAACTTCCTGTTGGTCGCACACGATGGTATACACCAGTAGAAAACATTCTATTATATTCATGTCAATACTGTTAACTGACAACCACAATAGACATAGAAACACTTGAGTTAGAGCCCAAATGAAATGCTTATGAAGGTGTGAGTTTTTAAAAATATCTACTCCTGTTTTTGTGTTGTCAGGTAGCAGCTCGGGGTCTGGACATCTCCAACGTGAAACATGTTATTAACTTTGACCTGCCAAGTGATATAGAGGAGTATGTCCACCGTATTGGACGTACGGGACGAGTAGGAAACCTGGGTAAGCCTATAAGTAATGTGATTCAAGGGACGTGTCCTCTGGATTTAGGATGGACCCCATTTACTGCTCTTACTTACTTATATTGCTTCTAAAAGCGTCTTCTATTTTAAGTGTTTTTCTCTGTTTCCTGTAGGCCTGGCAACATCGTTCTTCAACGACAAAAACGGGAACATCACTAAAGACCTGCTGGACATCCTAGTAGAGGCCAAACAGGAAGTTCCCTCATGGCTCGAGAGCCTGGCGTATGAACACCAGCACAAGAGTAGTAATAGAGGGCGCTCTAAGAGGTACACACAGATTCTGTCTTTAACTTGCAAATGTTTGTTTTTGTTCTAAGTATTAATGACATTGTCTGGTCTAGTCAGAGTCCCTAAAAACTGATTTATTTTTTTTAATCCCACAGGTTCTCTGGCGGGTTTGGAGCACGAGATTATCGTCAGACTGCTGCAGGAGTCAACGCCGGAGGGTTTGGAGGACGTGGAGGAGGACGCAACCAGGCAGGACATGGAGGAAACCGTGGCTTTGGAGGAGGTGAGGCTCTGATCTTTGGATAGAAATGCATTCACTAACGTAGGGTGATTATCATGCACGCGATTGTTATTGGGTCTCCAGGATACCCTTTTTCCATTTTATGAGAGCTTGTGTAGGGAGAAATAAAAGAAGAGTGCTTGAGTTAGCCATATATTGTTGTACTTTTAATATATTTTGACGAAAAGTCAGGCAAAATATATTCAGTGTGAATAATGGATTTACAAAATTACAGTGTTATTAGTGTTCTAGCCCTAAATGTTTTACACCAGACCTGCATTATAGAGACTTGTTTTGCTTGGAAACACTAATTTCTGATACTTGAGTGATGAAATGCTACACATCTTGAAGTTTTACTTTATTAAGAAGGCTTTTTTTCCCCTCTCTCTCTTCCCCTCTTCTCAGGCGGCTTCAGCAACTTCTACACCAGCGATGGCTATGGAGGCAACTACTCACACTCTCAAGTTGACTGGTGGGGCAACTAGGTTTCTCCATCCCTCCCTCTCTCCCTCGCTCATCCCTCTTTCCTCTTCTCACTCATCCTCCATTCTTTCTCCACATCGACGTCTGCATCCCATCTGTCTTGTTAGCTCCATTAACCCCAAGAACCCCCATGCATGTTATTAAACTATTTATGCTCATTTATGTAGCTTCCATCCCCATTCCTTCATGTCTTTTAAGTCGTTCGGAGAGTTTTCTTGTGCTTTCTACGTCCACCTTTGTTTTTGCAAAGGTTTGTTTTTCTTTTCATAAATTAGCTTTTCTCCTCTTGAAAAAGACCACATCGTGAAGAGATTCTTGAATTTTTGTTGTTTACTTTTTAACACTGGACACAGGCTTACTTGTTAGCTTCCAGCTGGCAGCAACCTTAAGACCATTTTCCCTCTGTGACACACGTGTGCCGGTAAAATATCTGTTGTTGTTATTTTTTAATTTCTTGAGATTTCACAGAGTGTGGGCTTCTTCGAAGAGGGGAAAATCCTTTCTTTATTTTCCCGACTTTAGATTTGAGTTTGATTTCACTGTGTTTTCGTCTGCATTTACACTCACTCCGTGACCTCATGTCATCTTTGTATTTAACGCACGGCCATGTTGTAAATCACTGGCCAAAAACTTTTCTAAAATATAGTATAGGCAGGACATAAAAGCAAAACATGTCTGCGTATAAATTCAAAAATACTGGCCTTCGCTTATCACACAATGGAGGTTACAGAAACAACAATCTTTTCTTTTTTTCACCTTTTTTAAAACATGAAACTTTTTTGAGGTCTAACACGGATGTCTAACAAAGAGGCGAGTGGCTGGACAAACTGAAATGGCGCTCAGCTGCCCATTAGCAGTGAGGCTAGCAGACAGTCTTAGGACTCATGGTGGTTACTGCAAATAGCATTTTTTTTTTGTTTGTTTAATTTTAAGCTAAGCGTTTATGGAGAATCATTTGTTTCTGTACTGTGCCTTTAAGAATTTAAACTTTGTCTCTTATTTCCATCGTTTTTATTGCCATAATACGTTAACTGTCCACAAGTATTGGCCCACGGTGACTAAAAGTGTGTATTCAATGTCATGTGTTGGTTTAAATATGTTTTCTTTATTTTTATTTGGAAGGAAGCAAACTAGGCTTGAACTAAATCAAACCTTGGCAAAAAAACAAAACAAAATCTAAAACCATGGTGAGGAAACTCAAAGCATTTCCTTATCTGTCTATTAGAGACTGAGCTAATTCCCCTAAGCATATAATCACTGTAAGCATATTTGTGGATTACTTTCTCACTCTGGATGAGTGGATATAAAATGGTTAAAAATTGCATTGATCGTACTCCTAAAGTCAACGAGCCAACGAGCAAGGCCGACCACAGTGGCTGTATGCTTCTGGGAACCCGAGTCCTACTCATTGACACTTGTGTCACATCTATCGCTCAGCTTTGAGCTTGCAGTTTGGTTTCTCAAAGCCATCTTGTCACTAATTGTTGGGTCACTGTGTGCCACTAACAGGGCCAGCAGCAGTCATGTTATGTTGTTCCTGCCTCCCTTATTATCCAGATATGTAGCTGTAAATGTCAAATTCCTCATAGCTTGCTATAGTCTATAAACAAAGCCAAAGTCTCGTGCCACTCGAGTCATATTAAATTAATGTAACCGCTACACAGTTTGAAACACTTTTGCTTAGAAAACACTACATGTCTGCTGCTGAAAACAGTTCCCAGATTGTGTCGGTATCTGCGGCCGTTCAGCTGACTCTTAGTGCCATCATGCTTTTGGGAATCTAGCGCTGCTTTTAACCACAAACATTGAAACCCTTGTTTTGGGAGAAGCTTTCTCTCGAGGGGGGAATACGCAAACTAAAGAGGTCCAAATTTTCTCGCTCACTCTATCCTGGAGAGTTACATGAAGAGTCTTCTCTAAAAGTAGTCATTCCAGTTTATTCTGTTAGGTCTTTTAAGCTCTGTTGAAGTCGGGCGTTAAAAGTGAAGAACTGGATCATCCTTACGAACTAATTTCACCGCAGAGACAGTTGGGGGGCTTCCGAGGAATGCAATGCATCGTGTCTGCAGCACATTTTAGCCACGTGTGCAACTGTGATCAAGCACAAGATCGCTCCAAATCCTCCTCATACTACTGCTTTCAGTCAGCAGATAGTGTTTCTCAGTGTTGAAGTCACTTCCTTGACTAAATGTTTACAAAACTAGATTTCGGCCAACGTGCACAACAGCCGTGCACTGGCAGCATATGATTGCTTTCAAAACACTTAACACCCAGCCCACAGAGCTCACAGATCTCCCAGATGGGCCACACTCCTACTTCTTTGCACTGATGCACGTCCACTCTACAGAGTAATTTGCTATCTGGACTGGCAGTCTTGGCAGCTATTACAACGTATTCACCTTCTGCATGCACGGCACTGCACGTTATTAAACGACGATGGCGTCTCACCGCGATTGTCGAATGCGAATCCCAGCTTGGCTCAGCACAGTGAGAAACCGTCAGGGTAAATTGTGCTTGTGGAAAAGTTGCTACACTGAACCGATCGCATGCATTTAAATCCTCGGTTGTCCCTACTTGGCTCTGCTTTGCAACCAGGCTTCAAGGGGCCAGTTGACCCAGGATGTCCACATTTCGTCCCTGATTGAACTTGAAAAAGGGATCTCCGCTGAACATTTGGATGGTTCAGTGGTAGAAATCCAATCCTCCTCCTACTCCCACCCCCCCCAAACTGGGCCAATTAGGAGCAAAAAAAGCTCTGTTACTCCAGTGTGGGGGTGGATTACTTTAGTTATGTTTACATATAGAACTCAGATTAAATGTAAATAGTTTAAACAGAGAGGAATCTCCACAGAAAAAGAATGTGAAGTTAAACAACACTTGGTGTGCACGAGAGTCACACTTGATCACTCACCACTGGACCAATACAGGTCTGGTGAGCTTAACGCAGTGGGCAGTTTGAACACCGCTGACTAAAGTTCAAAGACACAAGCGTGTATTCTTTTCGATAGAATACAAGCGTCTATATAGAAATAAATTCACCCAAATTAATGCGCACAAGGTGGATTAACCCTCAAACTGCCCACTGGCTCTGACAAATGACAAAGCAGGACCAAGACTGTAAAACATATTCAAGTGTTGTTGTTTTTTGGTCAAGAAGTTTCAAATGCCAAGCAGATGAATCCAATTCTATAGCAGGCTTTAGTTATGTTGCAGTTATTTATTTTATTTAATAGTTTTTTGTTTTTATTTCCTGTTTTTGAGACTCTTCCAATCAGGTCAGGCTTAAACTCTGTTTCCCTCGGGTTACATTTGAGGGGGGATGTTGGGGAAAGTTGCTGAGTTTAACAGCATTTTTTTTTTTTTCTTAAGAGTTTGAAGGTTAGGTAATGCTGAGGGTTCAAGCAGTTAGCTGGTCATTTACTAAATATACAAAGTAGATTTTTTCCAGAAACTTTTCCTGGTGCAAAAGGACACAAGTCAAATGTAACTGCACGAGATCTCACTAAGCCTGGTCTGACTCAAAAATGAGGGGCCAGGAAAAATGCTGCATTCAAGGATGGCTGTGAAATGACAGAATTCAGCTGTAATCCTCGATGTCCACCTGCTCCCTTTTATGCATTTGCAAATGAACCAAAAACGGGAAATTTGAGTTTTTTCTTTTTTCTTCCAGCTGCTGTTACAGCGCAGGTCAGATAAACTGTTACTGTCGCACTAACTTTGAGATTGCAGTCTAACACGGGCTTACCGACTATGAGCAGCGGTCGAATCGGCGATTCAAATGTTGACCAGAACTGTCAGAGGTGTCCCAATAGATGATTTTGGTTTTTTGGTTTTTTTTAAAGCACCTGTTTACCGATCAGCTTTCTTCCTGAGGTCATGAAACGTTTTATTTTCTCCTGCAGACTTCTTATAAGAGCTGTTGCAAAGTATTGAAGGAATGAAAAAGCAGGAAACAGGACAGCAAGTTGCTAACGACAATCACAGAACTCCCTTCACACACAAACAGAAGTTTTTAAGTTGCACTTTTACACCTCGAGGTTTTATTCAATAGCTGTCTTGCTGGCATTGTTACAAAATCAGCTTCTACCTTTAAAACTCTGTAGAAGGAACTTTACTGACTGAACTGGCAGTCGGATACTGCTGACTGACGTTCCCTGTGTGAAAAGCATTTCTTACTTAAATCAGTGGCTTCTGCCGACTATAAGCTTACTGTAGTCTCATTTGTTTTGTTACCAATGCTGCAGGTGTGCAGCGTCGCAGGCGAATCCATTGAGTGGATGTGGTTGCGTCGATGTTGCTGTGCCTTCTGACGAGCGCTTGGCGACACATTGAGAATCCGTTAAAAACAAAAAATGAAGGAAACGGTGAACCTTGTTAAATGCAGTGTGACTTGTGAGAGTAAAAATTCAGTTTGCCTCTTGCTTTATAGATCAATCATGTCAAGTAGTGTTGTTCATAAATATGCAATGTATTTCAGTGTTTTTCTAGGGCATGCTGGTTTTACCTGTCAGTCGTATTTACCATTGAGCTGTGTTAGAGTAACACTTAAATACCACTGTGCCCCCTAATTCCCATGTGGAGGGGGGAAAAATACCCCTCTGAACTTTAACCCCAAGTGCAATAGAGTTCAGTTACTTGAGGCTTGCTTTCGCTGTGTGGTCGCCACAATTCTCTGCATGCGTTTTCTGCCCGAGTACAAACTGGCACATGTGAAATGAGCCCAGAGTTTTACGTGTGAACGGTGCCTTTTGAAGTGGCCGAATCACAAAAGACTGAAATTTGTTGGTTAGGGCTGGGTATTTCAAACTGTTACAGATATATATTTTTTTCTTTTAAGTGTAGAAATGTTTGCTCGGTCAGATGCTGTAATGATGCGGGGGTAAAAAATTAAAACCTTATGTAAATGCTTAAGAGCTGTTGACTCAATTCAGGCACTCGTTTTTTACTGACTGACAACTCGGACATGTTGCCGTTTTGTGCCGCTAATGTTACGTTTTTGAGAAAATATGAGTGTCAGGGCATTATGGATAGGAATGTAGATCAGGCACTTTATCTACCACGGTGGTCCTCACAATTTACATTTCTGAAAGAATTCACTTTTTGGCAAGATACCGGCAAAACCCTTTGTCCGCTAATTGGCAAGTGCTAGCTTGGCACCATGCTAAAGTAAGATGGCAAACAGCACTACCGTTACATGCTAACTGATCATTAGTGTCACTGATGTACCTGTAGGCATCAGTGTCGAGGCAGACAGTTTAAAATGAAAGGACACACACACACACAGGTTATAACCCCCACCCACAAAAGTTTGTATCATGCAGAAAATGCTTAGTTTACTTCCTGCAAAACTGATCCAGCACTTTAGTGATTTGTTTTGTTTTCTTATTTCCTGAAACCTTCTGATGCCTTAAAATGAAGGGTGATACCCAGCCCTAATGGAGCTGATAGGAAACTTACCTGTGATACAGACAACACTGATGGTCAGAGAAAAATTAATGGTGCTATGCTTCCATTGCTGCGGCCTGCAGGCCCCCCTCTGTTATAAAAAGACCACAAAAGACTTCAACGAAAGTCTTCTGTAGCACGTCCTTTAATCCTAAAGAGGTACGACTGAGAGTGAGTGTGAAGGCAGTGTAGAGGTGTGTGTGGGTGTGTGTGTGTGCGCGCGTGCGTGCGTGCGTGCATGTGTGCAAAGGTTCTTTGACAATTTTTGTTTTAATTTTTTAATTTTTTTTTTTTGGGACCAGGTGGAGTTCTAGTTAACAGCAAAGGTAGGATTCAGCTGTTTGCACACAGAGTTCTTGAGTCTACTTTCACTGCAAGTTTGTGTAATTTATCAAACATTTTTGAGAAATATTTATTTTTCTATGCGTAATACAAAAGCTGATATTTTACAAAGTGACTTGACCAAAAGACAGTAAACAAAAACACTGGCACTTGAATGTTGAATGTCATTGGTATGAGTGAAAAATTTCTATTTTTCTGGGGTAGTGTGAGCTTTTTAATGTTAAAGATGCGACTTGGGGGAGCGTTTCTCTGTCAGCGTGTCACCTTAGCGAGGCTGGGTTCAACAGTCTGGCACTGGTGGTTGTAATTTTCAAAAATCACCTGCATTTCATAAATACAGATGCATATATTTTGTGTAAGGCCAGTTTTAACACTCCCCCCCCCCCCCAAAAAAAAACTCTTATGCTGTGTGCACATCTTTTCATTTTTAACTGGGCAGCTTTGGCAGCCACGGTTTCTTTCTTACTTTCTTACTTTTTGTTTTTTTTAATTGTAAGAATAAAACTGGATTTTTATCAGGCAAATCTGGCCCATGTATCTGATCCTCAAGTCCCACTTTGAAGTCTCAATATTGGTATCTTCACTCTTATAAACGGCCAAAAAACCCCAACCCAAAACAGATCTGACTGAGACGGCTTGCTCATTGGCTAAATGTTTGTAAATTATTATCATTGGGCATACAGAGGATAATTCTTTAAGCATATTATGACCAAGAGTTACAAAATAGTAAGAAAAAAGATGAGTTACTGAGCCCATAACTCACCAGGAAAGTGTTCTTTTAGCAAGCACAGCTATCGCCATCTGGTGGTCTCAGATAGAGTGCAGGTTTTAGGTACTTCTGTCTTGGATGTAGCTTTTGAGCCAGAAAAATTAATCAGTGTTTTAGACCTTCTGTGATCAGGTTGTTGAAAAACCTCTGGGGTGGAGGTACTCCCAGTGGTTCCTGGTCATCAGTCATGCTGGCAGCATGGCTGTGACATGCTAGCATCAGAAGTCCACGACAGTCTAAATCTAAATAACTCAAAACACATCCTTCATTATCACTTGTTTTCATCCTGCACTGCTTTTGCCCATTGTTTTATTTTTAGCATGCTAGCACTTACCCTACCTGTTAGCGCTAGCCATCTTTCTATGTGGACTAAAATCTGCTAAATCTACGCAACGTATATCATTTTATTTTTGGTAGTATTCATCCTGTCGTTCCTGGAAATTCCAATTTTAAACAAAATAATCCAGTCAGTTCTGCCAATTATGGTTTAAAAATGCTACAGTGTCCCAGTGTGAAGCTCAACACCAGTGTTTTCCAGCACTAGAGCACCCCCTCTCTTCTGCCAGTTGAAATCTTAAACTTCAGGTTCTCTGTTAATGTGTAAAGATGTGCATGTGGTATAACATGAAGGTACGAGACGAACCACAGATTGTTGATTACAGCTGATGTGAAGGCGACACGTTACGAGAAACAGCCTCTACCGGTTACCTTTAAAGTCACATTGGACTCAGTATCACATCCGCAAACCTGTTTATGCGACAGGCTTCATTGCCAATAATAATCAACCATAAACAGCCATTTTTAATCGGCAAACAAATTGAGAAAATACCACCGTAAATGCCAAGGTTTGGATTAAAAAAAAAAAACATAAGTTAACGATCAAAGACCATTTTGTAAAAAACGACAAAAACATGCAGTACAAAAAAAGTGTCCAGATTTTCTCCAAGTCGTTTAATTTTTGCTTTTTCTTTGTTGAATCTTTACACTTTTCCTTCTCGTTAATACCCTTGTTGTGAATGTCTGGCAAAAACAAGTGGCGATCTTTAAAGTCTTCATAACACAGACTTAACTGTGGTTCTATTGCTCCGTTGTTGTGGTTTGCATCTTTTCAGGCGTCAGCGTGTTAGAGCTGTCACATGGGTGTTTCTGGCCAATCAGAAATGGGGATTTGTTTATTTTTCCCTCTTCTTGCAGCTGATCAGTATTTATCTGACCTGCAGGAGAGACAGAGTAATATAACTGACATTTGTACTGTTGGTCCTCTAAGCACAGACCCACTGTAGTTACACAGGGACTGATTGATTTGTCCAAAGACTGTAGCCTCAGCAATCACCGACGCATATCAGACGTAGGTGAACTATTACTTTACAGCCTTTTGTATGCACAAACTACATTTTGCAACAAAGTAACCATATTCTTTTCATGGTGTCGTAAAAGACACACAGAAACAAAACGCTTTGCGGCTTTATTTTATGTTCAGTTTGATAAGTGATCTGAAATTCAGATGCTGAGGTGCATTTAGGAACGATTGTTCTCTTAGCGAGCGAGCAGAAATGAAGCCCAATGCTGTCGTCATTACTGAATGGCCAGACCCCACGGTGTGGACGGGCAGCTGCACCAGCCTGGTAGTTAGTATTTGCTTATGTATTAGTTTAGCAGATGTGCACGAAGAGCACTGCACGAAGAAAAACAAAACTGTGCAAATATTCTGATTTTACCACAAATAAAGGTTTGGATTTGCAGATGTAATCAATGGGTCGGCCCTTTTTTATTTTTTCCCTTGTGGGTACGTCTGTGTGACTTTACAGAGAAAACACAAAATTTTATTAAACCATGTTTATTTGAAGATGAATACATTTTCCAGCATGAAATTATAAAAACTGTCAAAATACATCTGAGAGGAATGATTGTGATTCCCTTGTCCTTAAAACACAGATCAATTAAAAATAATACACAACTAATCTGAAGTTGCACCGACAGTCGTTCTAACTTGGTATAGAGCCTTACTGAGTGGTAGCAGGAGATGACTCTAAACTGTTTGCTTCATTCGCTTTCTTCAATAAGCAGATTAACATGACCGGACAGCCAGGTTTCTCAAAGTTGGAGTCGAGTCTGTTAGCCTTGTGTAGAACAACAGCCGCTATAACTCTGAAGCTGCGTCCACACAGGAAGTTATTCGCAGTGATGCGGTGACCAGAGACTGTCGAAAGTCGAGATTTGCGTAAACTTTTCACAACTTTGAGGCAAGCGATTGAAGCGACTACCAAGTGCGAAGTACTGGTGACTAACATGATGGTGTCAAACATGAGGCCTTGGAGCCAGGATCAGCAAAGACTTCAAAGTCCTTTCTCTGTGGTCATTCATAATATACCAAAGTAATGAAATATTGAAAAAAAAACGTCTTTTTTTTTTTTTTTTTAAAAAAGTAAACAAAAAAAAAAAAAAAAACTTT
>VURO01049378.1:24365-40836 GCA_015108175.1 Pelvicachromis taeniatus | reverse complement strand
TGGGGTAACACAAAAAAAAAAAAAATAAAAAAATATTAAAAAAAAAACGTTTTTTTTTTTTTTTTTTTAAACAAGTCAACGATAAACAAAAAAATAACGTGAGCAAAAACTTTGCCCAGAATGTACTAAAATGATAAAACTGAACTACCAATTATTCACATTTCTTACAGTTTAAGCCCAAAGAGTTGTTGACAGATGTTTGCCATGTAGAAAAGGCAAAGGCCAAATCAGTTTCTTATAGTCCCAAAATGAGCCTCTGGGGTTCATGATCCATGTACACTGGAAATAAGGCATTGTGTCTGTGCGCTACATTAACAGAGATCATTGCTATTTCAGGCCATTTGGTGAAAGAAGGCTAAAATGAACAAAGCCCAACTTAAAAATCTGTTCTTACAGTCCTGATTATTTTCCTGTTGAGGAAAGCAAACAGGAAAGAAGTCTTAAACTTGTTCACCCTCAATGTGCCTGCGCTGCATACTCATCCAAACGCAGTCAAAGGTGAGACGTTTCTTACTCAGCGTTTCTTACTGCACCAACACTTTAGCCTGTCTATACTACTCCAGGATCCTGCCAACACTGTAAATGTTGAACCAATCAGATTAGTGGCCCTCAGCCCACAGTGTGCAAAAATATAATCTAAATACAATGAGCAGTACAAGACACTGTTAATATCAGCTAAGTCTGTAATTACTATAAAGTTAAGTAATAAAGTGCATTAATTTCCAGCTGTAGCTCTGCTTTGGTTGCAGGAAGGCTCTGCCCTCAGTTATCTGGCACTGCAGGTCCTGTTGCTCAGACCGTCTTAAGTTCAAGACTGTTGACAATGAAATATTCTGCAGAGTAAGACTGATGCTTACTGAAGTATTCAGTGTTTTGTTCATTGAGCTTTAAACCAGCCATGATGGCCGCTGTGCTACATAAATATGTGAAATTGTATGAAGAAGAAAAAAAAAAAAAAGTTAGTCTCTTTCTGTCAGTCAAGATTCAGAGCTGTCGAGGCGACTGTCGTGGTCCTCGCTGATGTCTGACCAGAAGTCTGGGTTGTCTCGGTACCATTTCACTGTAAAAACAAAAAGCACATGACTAATAACTAACACACCGTACAGGAAGGGAATGTGTGTGTGTGAGTGAATGTACCAGTCTGTCTGATGCCTTCTGTCCAGGACACCTCAGCTCTCCAACCCAGCTGCTGCAGCTTCTCGCACATGATGGGGTAACGCAGGTCGACCCGTGGCCTGGAGAGCAGAGGTCAAAGGTTAAAAGTGGAAAAAGTGTCCCCACAGGTCAAGATGTCAGGAGAGAGGGAGATTTTGAGAGTCTGCAGCTAAAGTGTAAGGCTTTGGCTATTTCCTGTAATTCTCCCCTGCTTTTGGCAGCCCCTTTCTTTACTTACCTGTCAGGCACAAACTCAAGCCAATCATTTACTTCAGAGTCTGGCACATTCTTGACCTAAACAGAACAAACACACACTTTTTTGTTTTCGTTTAATTCACCAACTTTGTAAAAACTGCTAAATGTTGCATAAACTTCCTAAACCCACCATCCTAACAAGTTCCCTCGCTAGGTGCATGATGGGAATCTCACAGTTTGTCCCCACATTGTAGATTTCTCCCACAGTCCCTTTCTCTAGAAGCAACAGGAAGGCCTTTATGGCATCACTGACAAACAGGAAGTGGCGGGATTTCGGAAGGGTTCCCTGGATAGTGCTGCCGTAGAGCAAACACACAGAAACAGGTTTAATTGGATAAGCGCAGACCGCAGCGACAGCGCTCGTTAAAACAAACCTACCATTTCTTGTCCTTCTGTAAGAGGGTGAGGAACCTTGGAATGACCTGAAAGATCAAGATGAAAATTTGTATGAAAAGCCTGGAGGCAAAGAAGAAGATATGTTTAATTTTTTAAAACCATTTAAATCTTCTGGAAAAACTGAAAGTAAAAGTCGGACATTTGCATTTTCTGCCTGTAAACACAGCTTTTGTCTCCCTCTTGTGGCAATGAGTGTAATTACAGAAAATCAAAAGAATCAAATATGTATCGCTGCAGATTGATCTTGCAGAGATGACATCGGTGTCATCTGATGTTGCTTTAGATGAAAATAGTTCTACATACAGCTGTGCAGATATCTTATATACAACCTCAAATCTTAAACTGTACAAATGGAGCATCTTTCTCCAAATTAGCCACTAAATGTAAAACGGGTGTGCTCAGTCGTGATACTGGACCTTCTCCGTGTACTGCCTGGGCCCGTAGATGTTGTTGCTCCTGGTAATGATGATGGGAAACTGGTAACAGCAGTATTTAAATGACAAAGATGAAAAATGTCAGTGAGGTTTTAAAATTAAAGGGACAGTTCACCCCAACTCACATTAACTGCTGGCCTCTAGTGCCATTTATCCATGCGGATTATTTTGGTGCGAGCTGCCCAGTTTTGGAGTTAACATTTGTAAAGATGTACGGCTTCTCTTGAGTACAATGAAGCCACGTCATTTTGCAGTTACATCGCTTTCCTGCAGCAACGTTGTCACTATTTGTGGAAGGATATCTCATCAAATCTATCAGGCTCTGGCTGGACTAAATAGAAGGAGTCAATGTGAATTTCTATGTATGTAGACAGCGAAAATTGACTGCTTCATGATCACAGATTGTAATCAACTGCCAACTGAACCCTGTTCAGTTGCAATCTGATAGCAAACTGACTCGATCTTATTGATATTTTATTGCCATCTAAATGCACCAAAGTATCTTTAAAGGTGGCATATGACTACAATCAGTGGTACACTCCTCATTCAAGCGACTATTTCAAAGTCCAAGCTCCAAAGTTCATGTCATGCGGTCACAATAATAACACCGTTTTCACTACTGTGATTGCTAAACTGGGTAACTCACAACAAAGCCAAACATGACCTCAAACTTGACTGTAAAAATGTAAAAATTAAACTGAAAAATCGAGAATTACTATTTAAAGTCATTCATTTGGTTTGGAAGCTACTGCCCTGTCTGTGTGTGTTTACCTTGTACTGGTCCCAGTACGATCTGACCAGATACTCTGCGGCAGCTTTAGTAGCAGCGTACGGGTTGGAGGGTTTCACTGGGCTGCTCTCATCAAACACCTGTAGGGGACAAACATCAGAGTCACCGCCTGATCCATAAACACAAGAACGAAAGAGCAACCCCAATCCATCCACTGGCCTCACGCAGACTGGCTCCGTACACCTCATCGGTGCTGATGTAGATGAAGCGCTGCAGCTGGTGTTGGGCCTGATGGGCCGCTCCCAGCAGAACTCTGGTCCCGTCAACGTTAACCCGCTGGAAAGTGGACGGGGATTCAAAGGAGGCCTCTGACAGCACAGAGAGGAAGAGAGCTTTAGCACGAGAGCTGAAACTGCAAAGATCAACCCTGTTCATAAAAACTGCCCGAACAAGCTGCTGCTCACCGACGTGAGTTTTGGCTGCCAAGTGAAAGATGACGTCGATGTTTTCAGCGCTGAAGATGTGGTTCACCAACCGCGGGTTACACACATCCCCCTGTTGAAGAAAGGAGTCCAAATGAGTAACTGTTCACATGGCATCACTTAAAGCTCAACTGATGATAAAGCCTACAAATTACACCTTTTTTTAAATAGTAATAATAGATGCAATGATATAAAAGTAGCATTAAATTACATATATAACTGTGTTAGTCTGGTTATTCTTGACCTGATGTGTTTATTTATCAGCTCTCACCCTGATAAAAGTGTAGTTCCTTCTGTTTTCAATGCTCTCCAGGCTCCTGGGGCTGCAGCAGTAATCCAACTGGAAGAGATCAGACAGTGAGAGGTGCCGCAGTGCGCGCGGCAAACACTAGCTGCAGCTAGAAAATGAAGACTTACATTATCCAGGTTGATAATTCTCCATTCTGGGTGTCGGTGGACCAGCGAGCACACCAGATGGGAGCCGCTGTAGGGACAGAGAAATTGGAGACAGTTCATTTACGCCCCACTGGCCTTTATCTGTGCAGAGACTCCATCAGTCCACACACGTCTGTGCTGTTTATGCCAAGAAGACGACATGAGCTGACCACTTTGCACTGTCTATATGTTTACATCACACAAATCACATCCCACATACAGAGATTCCTTCATTTGTTAGTGAGATAAAACCCATGATAATGAAATGAAACCTGATTTGTAAATTAAGCATTATCAAGTTTGACATTTTTCTGATCATAAAAGGTGAAATAAATAAAATATTTGCCCGTTCTTTGCTGTTGATAAACCCCTCTCTATGTTTTTATGTCTACTATCTTTGTTTATATATGAGTAAAGAGGTTGTGTTAAACCGAATTTGCTGAGGGGTTATATATAAAACAAAGAAATTCCCTGTTATTGTATCAACATTATAATCAATCCAGTCCATTTCAGTCACTTACAATATCTTGAAAAAACTTATATTTGCTGCTATTTCTTCTGCCCTCTTGGCCACATCTATTTTGAAAAAGACATTTTTAATGTCAATAAGATTTTTTACCAGGATAAATAAATGCTATAAAACTGGTTCCAGCTTCTGTCTTGTCACAGGAATGTTTTTTCTGGCTCAAAATGACTTTATATGTTTGACAGATTACAGGCAAAACAAGTAATTTACTGTTTTAACTGAGCGTTAACTACACATTAACACGAATCTGGGCATTTGGCTCCATTTGTTTGTGGGCTCAACTCTCAAGTCTGCCAGTATATTTTGAAATATACCCGAGGGCTGAAACCACTTCTCCAAAACTTGTGAACAGTTACTCAACAGGTTGAGACACCAGGATGATTTATAAGATCAGCCAGAGTTGTTTGGTTTTTTGTTTGTTTGTTTGGTTTTTTACAATAAATACTTGTTTCAATGCTCTGTTTCACCCGTGCAAAGGTTTCGTTTAAAGGTCCTACTGTTGATAACAAAAAGAGGAACAGAGGCCAGGTCTGTTTATCAAGCTAAATGATGAGTTCGTAATGTTATTTCAGCTTCTTGTAAAGTGTACACTGATATGAAATACGAACGCACATGAATCCAGAGCCTCCAGTCACCAGAACAGTCCTGTTGAAGTCCATTTCCTGCTCTTCCAGCAGCTGTTACCTCACAACATGTACTCCTACAGGTATAATAACGACATTTTCACCGACATCAAGCCTAGAAGCTAGCTAACCTAACGGAAACAGCTGAACTTTATTTCCTTCCATAACAGTAGCCGGATTGTGTAGTGTGCGACAGTTACCGGCTGCTTCACGGCAGTGTTGACACGTTGAAAGCGGGCGGGTCATTAACAGCGTATCTACTAGTTTCTACTCTTTGATTGGTTGTTCTACGTGACGCAATGAAGTAAGCGCGATGTGATTGCGTGAATCCCAAATCAATCAAACTGTCAGACAGTGATCTGTCGGCAAGCGAAAACCAGTCAAGTCTGCTATATTTAAAACAAATTATCCGGTTCTGCTTTTCAAAACAAGAGTCATATTGAGTATATTAACTTATAACACTTATTCGTGCGCGGTTTCAGTTGTATACCAAACTTCAATATAAAATAATTTCACGTGTGTCTTCGTGTGAATGTGTTTTGTGTCATTTTATGCGCGTTTGTTAGCCATTATTTACAAACTTAGCTTTTATTTGAGAGCAAGAAAATCCAACTTCCGGTTACAGCTTTGATAACTTTTGGTGATCTTGACGCAGCTGGTTTACTTCTGGCTTCGTGGCTCATTGAATCGATGAGGCATCCTATATTTGTCGATAACGCTAAATTGCACAGGGGTGAAAATGTCGTACTTATTAGCCACACTTGCGGCTGTTTTGCTGCTCACTTCGGAGGCTTCCGGGAAAACTGTTACGGGACTTTTTAAGAGCGAAGCGGCCAGACAGCAGAAGGGCCAGTTCATCACTAAATTCATGTACCAAGGTAACGTTGACGATGCTGATGTGCTGGCGTGTCACTCCAGCTCTGACAGTGGGCTTAGCTTCTTTTCACTATCAGTGATTAACGTGGCGTAATAACGAGCTGACGGCTCGGTTTAGTGCCCGTGTTTGCTTTCCTTTCTTTTTATTTGCTAACGGCTCAACAATGGGTGTAACTAGCGTGTCATACGAGTATCTGATAACGTGTGCACTGATTATTAGCAGCTCTGTCAGCATTCACCTGGCGCTCTATCTTTGCCGCTTAATGTCAAATTACTGTTTATTTTAAGCCTCTGTATTTTAATTTGTAGCATTTTTATTCGGGCTGACCTCCAACAAGTATACCGGAAAATTGCTTCAGGGCACTTTTAGGTATTTTTACAGGTCTTAAAGGACCAACCGCTTTCCAACCCACAAATGAGCTGTTTGCACCCTGAGTGTGGACAGAGGCTGGCTACCCATGTCACAGGGCATAGTGGGGTGGTTCTTGGTGCTTTAAAAAGGTCTGAAGCCACCAGATGTCAGCTAATCTCACTAGTTTCAGGAGCTGAACCCTGTGAAGCACAAAGGTTTATGGGTAGAAACCATGCTGGCAAAGTAGGGACCCACCATGGGGCCCCAGAGGTCCAAAGGCCACTGAAAGCTACAGTCTCTTTGTTCTCCAGCTTATATATTTGAAAATTAATGTTTTATATATTAAATTCTAATCTGTTGACTACATTATTGAATTACTACTTAAGCTTTTGGTCTATAAAATGTCACAAAAATGCTGTGTAAGTGTTAAATATTACATCTGAGAAGCTCCTGCAACCATGGCGCCTTGTCTTTGTTTAGCTGGCAGCGGTCTGCTGGTGTGCCGGGTGGACAGCTCGACGCTGGCTAAAGAGAGAGAGTCCAGACTGCTGCTGTATCAGGATATGGACTCGGAGCTGGACAATCTCAGCTGCTCCGAGAGGCTCGACAAAGCCGACGTGACCAGTAAGAAACCAGTGCTCGCTGATACAGTCCTGGATTCTGCTGCCATATTGATTTACTTCTTTCCTCCACACTGTCACCTCATCTCGCTGTTATCCCCCCCCTCCAGTTACTCTCAGTCAAGAAGAGCACAACCAGACGATCCCTCGGCAGTCCTCACCCACAGCCTGGCAGATCCTGTATGCTGACCGATATACATGTCAGGTAACACAGTTATATATAATATTAAAGTAATAATGCAACTCGGCCTTCAATCAGGCAAACCTATTTCCAGCTGTGACGCTGTTGCCACCAATATGAACAAATAAGAGGACACTGCTAAAGGAGAGCGTATGCAAGTATACACATGCTCTATATTGCAGTATACAGTGAAATTAAAGGGTAATACAGTCAAGTCCTAGTTCTGCAGAAGCTGATGTAGGCTCGCAAATATTTTGGTTTGGATCACACCTACAGGTCGGTGCGTGCACGCCCATGTACGGGGCGCACACATATATACAGTCAAATACACACATGCAGTCATAAATCTGTCACAATAGACAGAAAAAAAAAACTTTTTGTCAGCGAGCTCATTCTAACACCACAACACTGACAGAGTGAATACACAGTTAAATACAGTATTCAAAACTGGTTCTGCAAAAGTACGTTGAAATATTGGTAGTAATGCTGTTATACTTGACAGCATTGCCTTCAACAGTACTGCATGATCTAGAAATAATGACAGTCATAACTATATGGATTCTGTTTATCCCTAAGATTTCCTTTTTCTCTTTAGGAAAATGTGTTGATTGCCGGCCACGCTGATCTTGATTTCACTGTTCTGCTGTTTAATGCCGACTCGGCTGGAAACCCTCTGGAACATTTCAGTGCAGAGGAGGCAGGTCAGACCCCCCGAATACACCCACGGCTGTCAGACTACAGCAGATAATGTCAGCGCATCACTTAAACTCAAGCTGGTGACGCATTTCGTGCTTGTTAACGTGCTCTGCTGTGAGAGTATGATTGTCTGCATAAAGTCCCAAATCCTGATACTGTTTTCACAAATAACTGTGATCTAGTAAAACTCATAAAAAGTTGTAATGGCTCTTCGGGTGCTATTTTAGACATCTAGAGTAAATCCATCATGAATTATGACTGGACTTTATGTTTGATCCTGATTACGGATGTGAGTTTTTTTTCCCTCTGGCTCTCTCAGGTCTCCATAGTTTTTACTTCCTCCTGCTGCTGGCCTACTTCATCGCCTGCTGCATCTACATCCAGCCTCTGTACCAGGCTCTGAGGAAGGGAGGACCCATGCACACCGTCCTCAAAGTACTGACCACAGCGCTGGCTTTACAGGGCTGCTCCGCGCTCTGCAACTACATCCACCTGGCCAGGTAGATTCAGCAGAGCCAGAGAAAGGCAGCCAATATTTAGAGTGTTTCTAAAGCTCACACTACTCTTGATGACCTGCTGTTAGATATCAGTTACATTTTATGACTTAAAATGTATTTTAAGTATATTGGAACATTTGTATTTATGTATTACAGTGTTGTTATTAAAAAGAATGTGAAATAAGATAACAGTGTTTCTGTTTGTGCCTCCTGTTGTTTGCAGGTATTCCAGAGATGGAATTGGTCTTCCACTGATGGGTAGCCTGGCTGAGTGTATGTTACCATGTCATAGAGCCAACAATATGTCATTACATTTATACTGCAACATTATAATGAGTCAATAAGAGAAAAAAGGAACCTCTCTGATCATTTGTACCTCTCTTTTGGCTCCAATGCAGTCTGGGATATGGTGTCCCAGGTGTCCATGCTGTACATGTTATTGAGTCTGTGTATGGGCTGGACTCTGAGCCGAGGCAGGAAGCCTCAGTCCAGACCTCTGCAGTGGGAACAGTCTCCAGCCTCCACGGCTGTAGCTGTTGGTGGAGTTATTACACAGGTATGTAGAACTTAAGATGTTTTCAGAATGTTCATTTGGTGTAGTTGCCATAAGATGACTGTTAAGAATTAGACTGTATTTTCAGGCGGTGCTGCTGCTGTGGGAGCAGTATTCAGAGTTGGAGAGTGAACACCACAGCTATCACGCCCAGCAGAGTGTAGCTGGTCTCCTCCTCATGGCTCTGAGAGTGGGCCTGGCCCTCCTGCTGGCATCCGTCCTCTACCAGATCATCTCCACCGAGAGGAGCACCCTAAAGAGAGACTTCTACCTCAGCTTCGCCAAGGTATAGACACTTTACACTAAAATGGACACAACAGACGCCTGCAGGTTCTCGGTGGTCATGTGGTCCTGTTGTGTGCAGGGATGCTTCCTGTGGTTCCTCTGTCATCCCATCCTCGTCCTCATGTCTGTGATCTTCAACGAGCATCAGAAGGAAAAGGTTTGAACTCCCACACAAAAATAAAAACAGTATTTGCTATTGAGGATAATTCTTTCATCTTTCATTGAAAACCTGTTCTTCATGGGCCACAAAGTTCACACACTGCCTCTGATCTGCCTTCCTCCTCTGCAGGTGGTGACCATCGGCGTGATCCTCTGCCAGTCCATCTCCATGGTCATCCTCTACCAGCTCTTCCTGTCCCGCTCTCTCTACTGGGAGGTGTCGTCTCTTTCCTCAGTCTCCCTGCCCCTCACCATGTCCAGAACGAACCACAGGGCGCGCTACTGAGCACGTACACGTCACGCTTTTCCTAATAATGATTATCGTGAGCTAAGGGTGGATGTACCATGAGGCTGTGAGGCTTCTCCTCAAAAAAAATGTGCTCAAACGCTGCAGGGACTGATTTTCTTTGCAGTTAACTGTTTCCTGGGAGAACTTCTGTGGTTACTAGGAAGCAAGTTACCAAGAAATCATTGAAAGAGGGTGAACAGAGGACGATTTATGTACAGCAACAGCCTACCTCTAGATTTAAGTGATTTTTGACTGTAGCCAGCATGAGCACTGCTGAACAGGAGCAGGAGAGATCCGGCTGTCAGGCGGTTTCTTTGGTTTTCCATGACGCCAGCTAAAATGCCACTGAAACAAAAGAGACACGGAGACTGATGAAGGCAGCCGGCTGGGATTGAGACTAAGGATGCATCACCTAGAGACGCGGATGTCAGGACAGAAAAAGAAAGCGAATATTTACACCTCACAGGGCCTCACGGACAAGGGACAAGATTAAAATATTGGAGAGCATTTTATTTCTTTGATTATAACACAAACAGAAGTATCATCAAAAAACAAAGACGCCACTGTTTAGCTCTGGATTCAAGAAGCCTTTGTCTCATCGAGCTTTCCCTGCTCATTAAAGCTGGAACGACTTGGATCAAATCCACGAAGGATGGAAAAGTCTCCGTTTGTGTCTGAGGCTGGCATTTTATATCAGATCAATGATAACCCCATGAACAAAGCAAAACCAAGGATATGCTACTCTCTGATTGGCCTACGACCTCTGGTTTCTAAGGCTTGGTTGGCCGAGCAGCCTTGTTCATCATGATGAAGGCTCGCTGTTTTAACAGTTTCTGGTGCAGCTTGGTTTTGGTTTTCTCACGCGAGCCGTTACATGGCCTAGGATGTGTTTGGATTGATTGAGACAGGCAGACAGACGGATGGACCAGCGGAAGTTTGAACAGATGGATGCAGCATGTGTTTTGTAAAGCAATGGATTGCCACTCTGTAAACTGAGAAGGACGCGTGTACTTTGATTGTGCAACGTCAAAGTGAAGATGATGAGCCAAAACATCAGCATTTACACACAAGCATACAGCTGCACCTTAACTTAGGCGCTGACATGAATTTATGAGCTGAGAGCATGTGAGACTCCAAATCGTGTCGCTTAAGACGCGTTGCATGGCTAACCCATTTTTAAAAAATCTCCAGAATACAAAAGAGCAGGAGGAACTTAGGTCTACTTGGTGGCTTCAAATGAATTTCACTGTGTAAATACATTCCAGCCCCACACGTCCATTCCTGTGTCGTCAAATTATTACTGTACGTGAGGCTCATTAAATGAGATATTGGTGTTATATAAGAGCCAGGCAGGAACTGAACTGTACTGTCATATAGGACAAGTCTCACTTAGCAAACTGACAGCTAATATATTTATTAATCAGCTATTTATTTCAGGATCAGCACGTTATAATGAAGCTGTTGATTGCACAGTTTCATGTTCGGTATGTTTTTGCTGAGTTTGTTTTTGTCTCTTAAATCATAAATCGATCCTTTTTAATTCTTTGAAAATAAATAATGTATCGTGTAGCATGAAGGTGCAGCACATTTACCTGGATACAGTCGATCCAGCACCTTCTTTTAAGAGAGAAAAGCTGGGCTGAAAATATAATTGGCAGATTTTTCTGGAGCTTTCAGACCACAGCTGGGCCAACTCTGGGACTTTCCATTATAATTTTAAATATGTCCTATAATCATTATTGAAAACCATTATATATACTCCTCATTTATGAAGCTCTACTTGACTGTGAGCCCCCCTGGGTTGTTAGTTAATCCCAAAATGTGCACGTCGTCTGTTTAAAGCGGTTTATTGATTGGTTTATACTGAAAAAGTGCACGTTTTTCTTCTATCAATGCAAACGTTTACTGTGTGCACACAGGATGTGAGTCAGTGCATCCTGTGTGCATTATGTTGTCCCTCGATGACAATCATATTAACGAGGCCACCAGTTATACTGTATACTCTAAAGGCTCATCCTTCAGTTAGAGGCAAAGTGCATTTTGTTTTGTAGTGTTTACATTTTACACTTCAGTTTTCATATTTTATTTTTTTTACAACTTGTGGAAAAATTACACTTGTGATCATGACGACTGTAATAAAATAGATGTTAAACTAATAAGTTTACTAATATGTTAACTAATAACTAATAATGTTGTCCTTCACGCTGCAGCTTCAAGAAACATGACTGTTACATAAAGCACAGCCATCACTGAGCCACTGACTGTGCTTGTGGTTTGATTGAATCATAAGGTACACTGTAACCTTGTTCTATATTTACACTGGTTGATCTAAGTAACCCAGTTCTTGCTTTTTTCACAGTGGGCATGCATCTGGTTGTTAATAGAAAATATGTAGATAAGTACCAAAAAAGGGCTCTTGCTATCCATTAGGCCATAGCCTAGCTGCCACCTTTCTTCGTATGCTTGGTCATTGACATACGTGTGTGTATCTGTCACACTGCTACAGTAAAACCTTCACTTGTTGCATATTTTGTAAAAAACATCTTAAATCAATCAAGCAATAAGCTAACGACAAGGAAGTTACCTGAGAGAGTTCAGACTGTGCTGAAGAATAAATGCGGTCATACTAAATATTGATTTTTAAGCTTATTGGAATTGAACAAATAGAAGTGCCATACAATATTATACACACATAATATACAAAAAAAATAACAACAGTTACCTTACAAATACATTAGTAATGATGCATTCAACTTCAGTGGGAAAGGAGGAAAAAGACAGATTAAAAAAAAATGTATTACACTAATTAATTATCACACATTTAGGTACCATAAATATAACTAATTTGCATATGAATATTAAATATTGCTCAAACTAACAAGTTATAAAATCTAACAATTGATTTAAAAAATATTTAATATGAAATGAACAAAAACCCATTAACTATATATATTGCATTTATGCGCCCACACTGTATATTTGTTAGAGAAGAACACGTTGGGCATCTTTCCTGACCTTCAGACAATAATTCTGATAAAGATCCAAAAGGGACAAAAAAAAAAAAAAAAAAAGAGAAGAACACGTGGTATCGACTCAGATTAGTTCAGTTAGAACGTGCACTTTAATGGACAACATAAATTAAATGTCGTCACGAACAGGATTCGAACCTGTGCGGGGAAACCCCATTGGATTTCGAGTCCAACGCCTTAACCTCTCGGCCACCGTGACTACGCATGCCCAAAATGCCGCTACACTGGTATACAACGCGAAGACACAAATCCGATATGAAAACCTTTCTGGGTTGTTTATGAACTCGGACACGTACTCGTCACCAAAAGTAATTAGTAAGACTTCTTCCTATAGAACACAGCAGTTACCTCGCGCACACAAGACATGTTCTTAACTAGCAAGCACCAGTTATTAAAAGCCTTTGCGGTTCGTTATCGACCGGATATATTGCATATTTTACATTGTTTGCGAGCAAATGTTGTTACCGACTTCTCTTCTGTGAGCACATTAAAATGGAAGATGTAATGTATATCTGGTTTACTTGACTACTAGAACCTTCAAGTAGGTATGAGCCTATCACGCTGACCGCACACCGGCATTAGTAATGACGCATTCCACGTCAGCTCTAAGCTCCGCCTTCTTCTCGCGACCATTAATAGCTCTGTGGCTGCTGCCTGAGAAGGACTGCACCATTACAGGAGCGAAAAATGATCAACTGGAAGGTAACCAAGCGTAGATATATCATTTGAAATGGACCAAATGCATGTTTGACTTTGAGTGTTTAGGTGTTGTGTTCGGTTAGGTTCTCTTTTGTTCCTGTTTTGCCGCTGCTGTCACTAGCATAAAGCTAACATTGCCATAGAGTCTCGCGTTATTTGTCACAACCGCGACCAAAACTTTGTATTACTATCGTCATATATTAAATATGTCTCCGCGTGTATATCTCTGTATATTTTAAAGCGCAAGTGGCATCTCCAGTTTCTAAACTTGTTGTTATTATTAACCACAGAAATAAGCTGACAATAGCCTAAAAAGAGGTGACAAGTAGAAATATTATTAAAATCGACGTCACTTGTTAGATAATATCTATGCCGAATTCAAGAGTGATATGTAGCAATTAGAAATTCTCTTACATGATGCGTAATTTATATTATTATGAATAGAAAATTGAAAAGGTAAAGATTTTTGAATGCGGTTTGGGTAATGACAAGTGTGTGACCATACAGCACATGGTGTGCAGCTGTTCTACTTTTTCACACACCCCCTCCCCTCTCTGTGTGTGACCAAATTAACTGTCTGCCACCTCCTGCATAAACAGCTGAGGTAGATAAGAGGAGAGGGGGAGGAACATCTCCTCTGGGGTCCCAGACTGTTCCAGACATTTCTTCTGCAGCAAATCTCTTAAATCTAACAGGAAAACCAGAAATACTACAAAGAAACAATGTGAAGCAAAGCTGTTCTCTCTACCAAACAGTATTTCTGTATGTATATATATTTATATACACATTTATGTTAAATATGTACCCTCTCTCTATGCTCAGGCTTTGGACAACGTCCCGTTGCTTTTCTACATTTTGGCCCTGAAGACGCTGCTGCTGTGTCTGGCGTTTGCTGGGGTGAAGATCTACCAGAGTAAGAAAGCAGAGGTGGCCCTGAAGAAGCAGCAGGCTGAGAAGAGGAGGCTGGCCCAGCAGACGCAAGAGCTCATCGACAACCTGAAGGAAGACTGACAAGTGGAGGGAGAGGAGCAGAAGCTGCTGCTGCAAAGAAACAACGAATTACAGCAGCGCTGGTTGTTCTAAATGTCTTTCTTTTAGTTGCAGTTTAGTTTATTATTAGTAATATATGGAGTCAGCACATAGTGTAGTATTGTTATACACTAGTACAAGTAACCACCGGCTGCTCTGATGTGATTAGACTCTTGTGATACATCAGACTCAACAATTTTCTTTACTCTCCTCTAGGGAAACGTCTTACCATCTAGAGCTACTTTCTTCAAATATGAGGCAGGTGTCTGACTGTCAGCAGCAGGGACACTTTCCTGAGTTTCAGGAAATTATATGTGGTTAAAGTAGCAGGACTGTCGACCACATTTTTATATTCTACAGAGGCATTTTTTTTTTAAATAAGAAAATATGACAGCAAAAAACATTCAAACTTCTGTATGGATACTAAGATGAGAGGACAGGGATGAGGTTTCATTGGTCCACTGTTGGCTGTATTCCCCAAACCTGCTGAGGTGGTCATCCAGGCTCCATGCAGATGAATGCAACACTTGCTTTGCTTTGTGCTCAGTACAAGTCTGTCAGATCTGTGTATTTATATGAATATGATGTGGTGTTTGTTCTGTAAATTCTCTGTAAACTATGAACCAAAAGTGTGTGCCTGTTTTTTGTAATTCAATTAAATTCCAAATGCCACGTGTTTGTTTTTTCTCTTCTCTAACTTTATGTCTCCATCTTATCCTCTGCCATACCTTTAATCTTTAAGACCTTTATCTGTCACATGCAGTTTCCTGCAGCTATAGCATAGAATAGAATTAAACTCTATAGTCATTGCACATGTCATTACAAGGCAATGAAATGTGTTTCGACAGTTTAATCAATTATTGACAGTTAGGTTTTATATTAGTTACTATCAAAAGGAAATATTCCTTATGAAATGTCCTTGATTGGCATCTGGGAAACGATGAGCAAGGCTTAAAGGAAAGCAGGAGGAAATTAGAGACTGCAGGAAGGAGTAGTGGCAGTTTAGCGCCCTCTGCAGTTTGTTGTGTAGAAGTGCTATATAAAATACCTTTTATAGATGGCAAATGTCACACAGCTTCATATATATTATTGGGCTAATCTTGTGTTACAGCGAAAAGATGCAAACCTTCGTTATTAAGTGCAGCTTCATCAATGAGCTGCAAAAATGCTTTTCCCGCAGTAACATCTCGATAATGAAACATGTTAGTTTATTACAGCACAGAGTTAAAGTGAGAGAGCGCGCACAGTGTGTTAGGACGATTTGTAAGTCAAACATTTGCCTTTTGGAGACTTCAACCTATGTATAGAAGTTAAAAATGTTAGCGCGCATGTGTCGTGACAGCATGTATGAAAAGGTTGTTTCTGTTTCGCTCTCTCGCTTACGGCCATACCACCCTGAACACGCCCGATCTCGTCTGATCTCGGAAGCTAAGCAGGGTCGGGCCTGGTCAGTACTTGGATGGGAGACCGCCTGGGAATACCAGGTGCTGTAAGCTTTTTCCACTTATACACACAAACTGCAGAGGGCGATGATGCTCACTCAATGGAGACACCTTCAGGAATAACTGTTGATCCAACTCTGAGCTGTTACAAACTATGAATTATTACTATGAAAAAAGTCATTTTAAAGCTGTAATTATTGTCTAATGTTTGACAGGTGTGTTCAGGTCAGCGTGGCTGTAAGGAACAGCCACGCTTGTTGATGCAGTAATGCATTCTTTTTATATTTTGATGAAAAGCATGTTTGATGACATGATTAATAATTTTACTGTTTGGCCTCTTTGTCTATTACAAGGTTCAGGTGTGACCAGGATGGCCGAGTGGTGAAGGCGTTGGACTTAAGATCCAATGGACGTGTGTCTGCGTGGGTTCAAACCCCACTCCTGGTAAGGCTCATAGCCAGTATACAAATGGTTCATAGGCAGTGGACATGTGAGGAAACCTTGCTTGAGAGCTAGGAGAGAGGATGCAAGACAGAGTAGGTGCTGGGAAGGCATGTTAATGTGACCTGTTAAAAATAAAAATTGTAGATAATTAAATGATGGCAGATAAAAAGCCATCATTTAAGTCAAATCAAAGCTACAGATTTGTCTTTGGTACAGAAAACCAGAAATTTAGTTTTTTTTGTCAGATGTCTTTTTTTGGGGGGGGGGGGGGGTTGTCTTGGGCA
>VURO01049378.1:10210-24345 GCA_015108175.1 Pelvicachromis taeniatus | reverse complement strand
AATATATTTAATTTTTTATATAATTTTTTTTTTATTGTTTTTTTGTGGTTTTGTGTGTGTTTTGGGGGGGGGGGGGGGGGGGGGCAGTGGCCGACAACACTGTACACAACGGTATACTGGTGCGCAATAAGAAAGCAAATAAGCAGAAAATAGAGATTGACACATATGGAATAGATGGAATACAAATTATTGATTGCAGCTCTGTACAGTAATCTATCAATGATAATTGATATATGTTTTTATTGACATTAAATATATGACTTTGTAAAAAGCGTGTTGATGCTGAATGTTGTTGCATAATTATAAAGTAATTTATGGCTGCTTTATCCATATCAAATTAATGTCATAAACTGTAATCGATAATTTTTTTCAGGACAGTGTTATACTGACAGTCTACGAAGAGCAGTTTGATGATGAATGTTTTTACATCACCTATAAAATGCCATTTATGGACATGTTCCTTCGCTTACGGCCATACCACCCTGAACACGCCCGATCTCGTCTGATCTCGGAAGCTAAGCAGGGTCGGGCCTGGTCAGTACTTGGATGGGAGACCGCCTGGGAATACCAGGTGCTGTAAGCTTTTTCACTTATACACACAAACTGCAGAGGGCGCTGATGCTCACTTACGGAAATAACAGCGTCAGGAAAAAAAACTTAAAGACCACGCTTATAAAAACAATGGGTTTTTAGTTTTTTAGGTTCCAAACAGGAGGAAGACTAATATTTAGTTAGTCTTCCTCCTCCTAGTTCCTCCTAAGACAGAAGGATGCGAGGAAGCCTACATCCACAGAAGATCTGTGGTTAGTTCTCCAAGACGTTAACCCACCAGCCGAGTTCCTTCAAAAACGATGTGCAAGTGTACCTGGAAGAAGTGATGCTGTTTTGAAGTTAAAGAGTGGTCACACCAAATACTGATTTGATTTAGATTTCATTGTATTTTTGTTGATTGATGAAAATATGTAGTATCACACAGACAACATATATTACAACATAATCCAATCTGAAGACACCATTGAAGCTCCAGACGTTCATCTGTTGACAGTGAAACACTGCCCTCTGCTGGACTCCAATAACACAGATGCTACTTTGACATGAGGCAACATCAACAAGCTGTCTGCAAGAAAAACAATATAAAAACTAAATTCACAAGAAATACAGAACTTATTGATTATATGAATAAATAAAACATTGAATGCTGGTCCAGCACTCTGCAAAAGAGGGATTTCTGGGCAAAGTACAGAGTAATTTGTCAACCATGGACAAGACACCCCAAAGAAACAAAGAAAAGAGCAACGTGTTCTAGCATGGATAAAGGTGAAGGTAATGTTGTCATTTTCATAGGACTTATTATGGGCTTCTATCCCATGGTGATTTGGGACTTTTAATGATTTCTCCACACAGTGCCAAAAGTATACACACAGTCAAATCTTGTAATACGAGATTGTACAATGTCTTAAACTGACATGGCTAATGCCTATTAACTTCTGATCAGTGATCATGCATGCAATAATGAAAGAGGAGGACTACTAAAGTGAATTTACAATCTGACATAGAAACTGACCTTCAGAGATGGAAAACTTATATTCAGTGTTACTCCAAATTCTCAACTTTTAACCAAAGAAAAAAAATCATTGAACATTATATTCTGATGAAATTCTGTTGGATCTGATTTACACATCAGAGGCTTGTTCAAGTAAATGTATTCAAGTAACGTAAAATAAAGAGAAGAAAGCACTCCATGAGAAGTCATTCTAAACGTGACTCTCATCAAAGGCGTGCTCTCACATGTGGCTAGACTGAGGGTTTGTCAACAGTCTGATGAGACTGTATCAGAGAATTGTCGCTAACCACTTTGTTCTTTTCATGACCACAAGTCAACACCTTATGAGTGTTTGCAGCCTGGTAATGCACTGTCCCCAAACTGTGAACAACTCAATCTGTTCTGAGAGCAGAGAAACCTCGATGGATGCAATAACTCTATAACATATTTACTAACATCTAATGTAACTCTTTATGTAATGTAAAAGTCTGAAGTCAAGGCTATAAATGGTTATAAGGTTATAAAATTTTTTGACTACTTTTAAGTTTACCTTTATATATGTCACTTTTAAAAAAAAAAAAAACCCTGCTCATCTTGCCTTGTTTGGTGTCATTCTTTCCAGCACAACAGCACATACCTGAAGTTCATATTTCATTTTGATTGCATTAACAAAATAATTAAAAAAAAAATCTAAGTAAGCAAATGTCTTTTTTACTGTGAACACTAAAATCATTTTTAACAAATCAATTTGAATGTGAACTGAAACATAAATTCTACATTTCAAAACTATATACACACACCCAAAAAACATACACACAAACAAAAAAGGCTGGACTACACACTAGCTATACTCTTCAATAATACCAGAAATCTCAAAACCCGCTGTCGATGCCTATTTTTCTTTTGCCTTCGCTTGAACAGATTCCCTTTTCCCCCAGCAACCAAATAGAGGGTAATATGTTCACCTTTTATTGCTTCTAACCATGACTCTCATAACGTTTTTGTTTTTGGTGCGCATGCATCAACCAGCATGCAGCCTGTTTCAGTTGCTCCTGCTTTTTAACTGGACTTGGAGTACACATAGATAATAAACTGGACTGGGTTAAAAACACCACTGCACTCTACAGCAGGGGTCTCCAACTCCAGGCCTCGGGGGCCGATGTCCTGCAGGTTTTAGATGTATCCTTGATCCACCACAGCTGATTTAAATGGTTAAACGACCTCCTCAACATGTCTTGAAGTTCTCCAGAGGCCTGCTAATGAACTCATCATTTGATTCAGGTGTGCTGACCCAGGGTGTTATCGAAAACCTGCAGGATACCGGCCCTCGAGGCCTGGAGTTGGAGACCCCTGCTCTACAGGAAGGGCCAAAGTCGTCTCTGTTTTCTGAGGCGGCTGAGGTCTTTCAACATCTGTTAGACAAGTTTGACATTTTGCTGGTCTGGAGTATTTAGGTGTGTGTTAAGACAATGTCATAATCTTCCCAGGAATGGATGTTCCAGCAAATTAACCCCAGGGTCAAACTGTGCAAAGGTCAGAAAAAGCTCAAAAATCCAAGAGCTACATCTCAGACTACAGGCCTCAGCGACTTAAATGTTAATGTCCATGACAGTTCAATTAGAGAAAGGTTGAATAAGTGTGGCCTGTTTGGAAGAGTTGCGAGGGAAAAGTCTCTTCTCTCTAAAAAGAACATTACAGCATGGCTGCAAGTTTGGTAGCAAAGTTGCAAAGCATACCAGCACAAACACCACACACAAGCTGTTAGTACGGTGGTGAAGGGGTGATGACTTTGCAGCTACCTGGGCGGGCCCCTTGCAGTCATTCAGTTTTCCATGAACACCCCTGTATACCAAGTACTCTAGAGTCAAAAGTGAGTTGGGGTCATGCAGCTGGGCAAAGATCCCAAGCACATCAGCAGAGCTGCAACAGAATGGCTAAATAAATTATCAAGGTGTTGTAATGACCCGGTCACGGTCCACACCTCAACCTGAAATTCAGTGCTGGGGACCTAAGAGAGCTGTACATAAACAAATACCACAAACCTCAATGAACTGACAAAACAATGTAAAGAAAAGTGAGCCAAAAGTCCTGAGCAACTGTGTGACAGACTGATAGTCATACAGAAACAATTTGGTAACATTATTGCTGATAAGGGTGGATCTACAAGCTACTCAATCCTGGAGTGTGCTTAGTTTTTCAGAGTACTCTAGAGATTTCTATGAAAACACTCTTTTCCTGTCTTGCCTTACACATCGTCATACCATACCACATATAATGTAAGAACTGAAATAACACAAATAGAAATTAATAAATAAACAGATAACAGATTCATGTGAACAAGAGGAGCCTATAGAGACTATGTCGCTGTGCCTGCAAAATTCAGGATATTAAAAATAAAAACCTCCCACCACATGCAGGTCACCCTGACAGCACTGAGCAGCTCCTACAGTGACACGTGTCATTATTTCTACAAATATTTCGGTCATTTTTGCCCACAAATGTCATTATTTTATTAATTTTCTTATTAATTAAAAATAAAAAAAAACATTTGGATTATCGAATGGAAAAAAAGTTGCGATTGTTGTAACGTGAGCTATGAACGACAACCTGCATCTGCATGCTGTTTGCAGCATGTTCTGAACCACAAATAGAGCAGCGCTAAAGTTTCTTGGAACTGGTGGGCTAGTGATGTAGATATTGATGCTAGTGATTATTGAAGGGGGGGCTACTGAAATGCTTAAAAACTGAAGCCCCCAGAGCCAAGTGTTATTTGCTGGTCCGTGACACAAATGAGCTACAACCTGCTCAGGTAGAATTTAATAACAGCTGGGCGGCACTGGACCTGGTCTCTGCTCATCTTGACTCCTCGTCTGGTAACAACTTTTTATTTTCATATTTAAAATCTTTTATAGACAACAGGCTTATTTTGAATAACTCGATCTCCTGTTATACTCACATTCACTATCCAGACATGGGCTTCAAAACATTCTGTGAGCATGCATATCTGCATATCTTGCATAATTAATGTGCATGCACAGGCAGAGACATGTATTTATGTTCAAATAATGTTTAGTTTTAATTCCACCTTCAGAGCATTTCATTTACCGAAGACATCTTCACCGCCTGCTGCCTTCCAGACGACTGACTCGTGCCTGGACACCTACAGGTTAATCAACCAACTACTCATCAGTAAAGCAAAAAGCATGGCAAGTTGGAAAAGTTTGCTTAAAAGCTTCATAACTTTCTAATATAATAATTACATTTAGCGAGAATGTTGTCATGACTGAGTGCAACGACGATTTCTCTCTGTAAGGTTCAGTGTGTGGATGCAAGTAGAGAAGGTGCCTTTAGATACACCTCATGAAGTCATCAACTGAGCCTCACAAATCATCAAATGTATTTAAATGACTTAATTTGTTGTTAATTTCCACTTGTTTACATAAACATTTCTCTCATATGACCTGCTACGTATATTCAAAGATTTCTAAGATGATAAATTCTTACCAGAAAACACCACAATATTATATTTTTAATGTTTTTAAAATTTTAATTTAATTATTATTTTTAAATGAAGGTTTGTGTTTACTCGATGCACCTCAGAGCACCTGGAAATCTTACGGCAACACATTGAACGTAAATGGCGATGTAGATGCGCAAACCATTTTCAAGAGTAGCTAGCGGGACCGAAGTGCAGACGCTGGTTAATATTGGAACTGAAGCGGAGCTTTATAGACATGTTTTCAGGCACCCTCCAATAACCTGCAGCCTTTACAGTGAGGACACACAAACATGAACCCGACTGGAAGCTTTACTGTTAGAATATATGATCTGTATTCGTCTTAACTTGATATTAATATTAGACCAAACAGCGGTAATTACCTGTCCAGCAGTCTCTTGTTTCATATGAAGTTCAGTTAAATTCCTTCATCAGCGCTCTTCTGTCTTTTCCTTTCGACTCGTCTCTTCGCGCTTTCTGCTCAAATCAGCCCCCTCCTCCGGGTCGCCTGCTCATGCTCGACGGGGTCTGCGCAGCGCGTGCACCACAGGTGTGGAGAAGAGCGTACTGATTAGTGCTGCAGTTTCAAAATAAAAGCTGCCAAACGTGCTCCCTTTCAGACTAAAATTTCAATGTTTCAAACCATATTCCCGGGTTTTTAGTTCACCATGTATGAAGCTTCAACAAGAAAGTGAAAGACAGTGAAGTGAAGGACAGTTGAATGTTTGAAAACGTTTTTGGAAACATTCCGTAAAGAATAGATGAGAAATACTGAAATTCTTTAATTTATATCGACAAATTAAGTTGATGTATTCTTTTGTTACATAAGTTTAAAAAATAGTTAAACAAACTTATTTGGGTTTCTGTATATAAGTCAATAAAGAAACAACAAGCCATTAAAAATGAAAAGTAAACTCTGCCAAACAAACTGAGAGATTCGGGAAGCATGGAGATCAATTTGCAAATTTATCTAATACAAAAGAAATCTATGAATAAACATTTGTTGGCCAGCAGCTTCTCAGAAAGACAAAAAAGGAAAAGACGGTCATGATGGTTCTGTTTATTTAAATTTCATGGTGGAAATTATCATTTGATCCCCTGTTGACAACACCTTTCTCATCATCATCCTCACCCGATGGAGCAAGAGGTCTTCGGTCTTGACTATCAGGCAAGACCGAAGACCTCTTCGAAGAGGTCTTGTGGTGGCACAAGACTGTAGAACTGTATTGTCCCTGAGGTCCTTTTCCCAGTAGACCTCAGTAACAAATCCCGTGACACCTCTTCAGGGGATCAAGTACTTAGTTCAGTCAATGACATGCAAATCAATTATTTTTATGTAATGTGTTTTTCTGGATTTTTGGTTGCTTTTCTGTCTCTCTCCATTGAAATGAAACTATCATAAATATTAGAGACTGTTCATTTCTTTGTAAGGGAGCAAAATCACAAATTCATCAGTAAAACAAATAATTATTTCCACCACTACAGTGACGACACTTTTGCTGCTCTAAATTCTTAATCTGGAAAACGTTCCTGTTTTTCTTTCTCCAGGAAACGACGAGGATCCTGTTTGCCTGTTTGCTGCTTGTGATGATCTTTGACACTGGACTTTCAAAACCAGCCAATCTTCAACCCAAACCAATTGAGAAGCGGCAGAATGAAACCCCTTATGAAAAGTTTAGACGACAGCATGTAGACGCCAAGATGAGTGAGAAAAAATGTGATGCAGAAATAAAAAACAAGCAGATCTACAACATTGACAACAGCTGTAAGGGTGCTAACACATTCATCCTTAGTGATTACGAACAGGTCAAAGCCATTTGTAATGGTCAAGGAAGATATGATCAGAAGAGCGGCATGACAAAGAGCGTAGCAAAGTTTCGTATTGTTAGATGTGAACTAAAGAATAACGGAGCCAGGAAACCCAAATGTCAGTATAAAGGCAAACTTCTCACTAACAGAATAGTTGTGGTCAAATGTGGAGGATTACCTGTGCACTATGAGAATGACATAGTGACTTTTGAATCCAATAACGCAACTATAGGAAAAGTCCCCATGGACTCTACAAATATACATTTCTGAGATAACAAACGAGAAACATTTACCATCACCTCCAACTCAAAGTCACTGGAAAAACCTTCTTCATTATAAGATTTCACTCAGTAACCATTTACATTTTTTTGAACATGTGATCAGCCTCTATTTCTTCACACATTGAATTAAATAATATAAAACTATTTTCAAACTATAGTCAACCAACAGTGATATATTAATTGTAGCGAGTGTAGGATGCTGTGTAGAAATAACCTCTTAGATCAAACTTGCTTCTAATAAAATATTTTTATTTGATCACAGAATAAGTATGTGATAAAGTTTTTTTCTTTGTTTGTTTATATATATTTTTCTATTTTTGTAACATTCAAGCATCACCAGTCACAGGACTCACAAACTGACATGCTCTTATTCAGTGCCCTGCCTCTTGGATGTTTTTTGTTTTTAATGTCTTCAGATTTCTTTGCTTTTATTTCATATTAGGCTGATGATTCATTTCTAAGACGAACTTTAAAGCATTAAAACTGAACTAAAATGGCCAAAAGAGAAAAAGTCTAAATGTCATTGCTCTCACTCCTGCTACAACATCAGCGTGAAACATTTTTGGGCTTCCCCCGTGTACACACCCGTACGAAGGTGTGTTAGGGTCACATTAAGAAAAACAATATTACTGATTACTTTGACAATGAAGTCAAAGTTTCAAGAATAAAGTTGTAATTCTATTTAGAGAAACACATTGAAATGTGAAGATGTGAAGGGTGATTGCACTAACTCAGAGGGTGTAGCAAATGTGGCACTTTGTCTTGAAACAACAACTGTAATCTCAACATTTACATTTTTTCCCCCCAAAATAGATTTTCTACTTTAATGTCGAGATTTCTACTGTATTCTCAAAATGATTAATAATATATAGTTTTTCTTAATATGGCCCTAATACTCCATCGTACGCGTGAATGAATGAACACGTCCTGTATAAATACCGTCCCTCGGGAGGTGACTGTCCCCTGGTGTCTACAAGTTTACTACACACAAAAAATTCAGAAACAAGATAAGAGCACTCACAGAGACAGACTGTAGCTTGGAGACAAATGAGCTTAACTTCTGCCGGAAAATACAATCAAAACAGAGAAGTAAATTCACACAGGGAAAAAGACCCCTGAAATAAAAAAATAAGCACACGCACGCACGCACGCACGCACGCACGCGCACACACACACACACACACACACACACACACACTGCAAAAAGAGCTGCATTCTCCAACAAGACTGAAACTTTCAGTGCAATAGCTGACTGCAGCCACATGATGGCAGTAATGTAAAGGCTTGATGGACATTATTTGACAGCGACGTCTGTGATGAGAGAGACGGCTTTACTTTGGTACGTTTTAATGTGTGAACGCCACTGAGGAGGAAATAACAGAGAACAATAAAAACGGCCTGTGTGCAGAGAGCTCTACAAAAACTGCACTATTTAAAATGTCGTAATGTCACATTCTTACGTTTACATTTTCTACATCACAATTTTGACCGAAAGAACGAGATCGCGGATACAAACGACGGAAATTAGACAAATCAGAGGTCATTTTGGTGGACGCAAGAAAATAAACACATTTCTTCTGGACACAGGTGTAAGGGTCCAAAACATCTGTGCAGCTCATTATGGTCAACAAAGTGTTGGCTTTAATGTTGTTGTACGCAAGCATGATTGTATCAGTGTTTATCCACATTGTAGATATGTGGGTCAAAGCCATGACAACAGGATCGTTGTTATTCAGTGTGATCATGGAGAGCCAGTCCACTTGAATAATACACCAGTGCAAACTGTTCTGAATTATTGCTAGTGTAAAGTTGACAGCCATCCTGGCTACAATATTGTGTTATTGCAATTTATGATTTGTCTTCAGTTTGCTTTAAAAAATAATGAATAGTGTCACGTCTGGCGACGCAGATGGCGTGGAGTGGATGAGGACCCAAGCGCAGATAAAATGGAGTGAAGGTGAATGTTAAACAAAAAGCGAGCCTTTATTATTGGCTGCACACAACACTACAAAAAAACAAAAAAACAAAACAGGCAAACTCGGAACTGAAGACTGGGGAAAACCTAAACTGGAAACAGCGAAATAAAAGAGCATGTGGAATGAAGAAAAGTACTAAAGAATTAATAAGGAAACCAGAAATACAAACGACAAAGCCAATAAAAAAACACTAAATCATTGAACTATGAGAAAACAAAACATAAAGATGGATTAATAAAGTATTCTGATTCTCATTGATATGGTTTCTGGCCTTACAGCCTTTTAAATTAAAAATGGTCCATAGGACGGGGGCACAGATCATCCTGGAATTCCTTTCCTGCTCATTTCTAAATAAAAGTAAATAAAACTGTCATCATCGCAATTCTCTGCCTGAGTGTGGGGTCCCTGGTGCTAAAATAAGTTCAGATGCAAATCAGTCCTCCCCACTCGTAAACACTCAGCAGTCACATCTACAGTTTGAAAAGAAGTGAACAGCACCTGACATTTCCAAGCTGACTCCCATCCATCCATGTCCCATACATTTATTAATCCATCCATGGATAAATGGATGGATGCAATGTCTCCAACATGCCCGGAGTCTAACCCACAACTCCTCCCAATAGGACATACCCAAAACACCTTACCTGGGAGATGCACAAGCATTTTATTCAGATACCTGGTTCCTCTCAATGACATTTGAACAGGATAAAATTGGCATAATATGAACTTTCTCTTAGTTTTTAGGTATGAACATAACGCAAAAATGAAAAGCAGCCTTTAAAGCGATCGCCATAGTGATTCTACTTTAGAAACACGAACAGGTAGAAATGGAGGCTTGAAGCCTGATTGTTCATCCTGATTGTTTGGCCTGCAAATATGCAAGAAAACCTTGTTTTTCGTAAGAAAAGCCAGGAATGAGTGACAAACTACATGTGCGTGATGCTGCGGTCATGTGGCATTAAGTTTCTGAAACACAAACAGAGAAGTGGTAAATTTTCTCACAACTGGTGCACTGCTGATACAGGTGATCATTTAAATGATTATATAAGGCGGTGCTGCTGAAATGTATAAAAATGAAAGAGTCAAGAGTCCAGTTTGTTCCAGTTTGACAGACTTGAACATAACAGCGTGTCTCAGCTACACTCTGCTCATCTCCAGTTGTCGCTCCTCATTTGGTAAGAACGTTTTGTTTGTATAGTAAAAATATTTAATACTCAACAGGCTCATGTTCTATACCTCCAAGGAAGTATAACAGGCCTCTCTCCTGCCACACTTTATCTACTTTTACAATTCAGACATGGGCTTAAAAACATGCTGACATCATCTGGTTTCTGTGAGCACACAAATCCTGCATAAGCTACATGCATAAACAGTTACAGACCAGTCTTTATGTTAAATAATCTTTAATCTTCATCCAAACTGACTATCAGATGTTGCCTATTCTGTTCGTCAGCTTCAGAGCATTTCACCTGCTGTTCCAGACAACTAACTTGTGCCTGAACCAACCAACCAACCAACCAACCAACCAACCAACCAACCAACCAACCAACCAACCAACCAACCAACCAACCAACCAACCAACCAACCAACCAACCAACCAACCAACCAGTCATCAGTGAAACAAAAATAAGGTAAGTGTCCTGATTTGGTTTCATAAGTTACTCATTTAACAGATACATTTAGTGCTGGATGTCTTGTAGTGCAGGACAGGTCATGAGTTTCTTCAGTTGAGTTTTATTCCTTTTAGATGAGCAGTACGTCATTGTTATGTATGAGAGGAAAGACCTCTGACATTTACATTAAATATGATTTCATGTCCGAGTCGACGTTTAGGTTCTTGCACTTTGATTCATTGGGTAATATAAATTTTCAGCCTGGTAATCAGTCTGTGAAAAGAGAAAATCAAAATTCTAATGAGTGTCTAAAACACAGTTAGATTCTACAGCAATAACTAAAATTACTAAACAATGAAACCAATAAACCAACCTGGATGGTAACAGAAACTCCTCCCCTTCACATTTTTATCTGGTCATGCAGTCTTTTGTTTAATTATATTAATTATAATGTAATTATTACCCATATCATACTTTTCTCTGACCCCTTGAACCCCCAAAACAACATCTGACAAGCCGTTTTGTTTTCTTACTTGTGATCTTCCAGTCTCAGAAAGTATGCAGATAGCAAACACACTCAGAGGAAAACAGTCTCTCCTTTCTGAAACTACATCATGTGTGCTGTTTAATAAGAACACTATTTTCCTGTTTCTTCACCAGAGAATCATGAAGGTTCAATTTGTCTGTTTGCTGCTGGGCCTGCTTTCTGCTGTGGACCTCTCTGTAGGACTGACCTTCTATCAAAAACATGTCATTGGAAACATGCAGCCAAACGGATGTACTCAGGTGATACAGGACAGAGGAATCAAAGCGTTTTTTGGTGGATGCAAATCAAAGAACGTATTTCTTCTGGGCACAAATGAAATGGTCCGAAACATCTGTGCAGGTCATCATGGACTACGAAGTGTTGGCTTAAATGTTGTTGTATGCGAGCATGATCGTATCAGTTCACGTTCTAATTGCAGATATGTGGGTCAACGCCATGACAACAGGGTTGTTGTTATAAAGTGTGATCATGGAGTGCCAGTCCACATCGATAATCAAAAGAACATTGGTTAAACATGTCAGCCATCCTGGCTACAATCTCATGTTATTGCTTGTCATGATTTTTCTTCAGTTTGCTTTCAAAAACATTGAATAGTGAAAATGCAATAAAAACATTATGTTCTGCACTTGGTTATCTTACATGGATTTCCTGATCTCAACTTGCCTTCTGTCTGCTGAATTCATTAAATAAACCTACTAACCAGCTTTCTGACATGACAACAAGACTGACATCCACAGGAGACACTGAGGACAAACAATAAACAATAAAATAATCAGAAAACTCACAAACGCAAGAACTAAACTAGGAAACACCAGTCACTATAAGAATACAACAATAATGATTAAACAAGATTTAAAAGTCCACCAACACAAAACACTGGCTCAAAGACCCAGAACCACGACTCACAGACACTGACAGTTTTCTTGTTAATGCTCTGCCTCTTCTGGATATTCACTTTTAATGTATTTAGCTAAACTGGACTGCAGTCTTTCATTTATTGATATTAGTAATAGTTTACCCACATTACACTTGTTCAGTCCACCTGAATCACACAAAACAACATGTTACAAGCTGTTTTGCTGCTTCCAGTGTCTCAGATCAGATGAAAACAAGTGGCTGACTCAGTGAATTAGAATTTAATTTCCAAACTTTGACCGTGTTCATCTGGAAGCAAAGTTGAATCAACTTTACTTAAAGTTGAATCAACTTTACTTAAAGTTGAATCAACTTTACTTACTTCAGAATCAACTTTTTTGGGAGCTGCAAAGTATTTTCACCTCAGAGCGCCGTTCATGATAAGACAGTCCTGCATGTGAGATATGTAGCTTTGCAGACACATGACCACTAACCAGGGAGGTTAACATGTCTTTTGGATGTGTGACAATCATGGTGACAATATGTAGAATAAGGCCCCATTCACACAGGCAAACACTGTCCACAGTCTTTTCCTTTATATTTTGCATGAGACTTTTTCAGGTTTTACTACCGCTGAGCTAATCGTTAGCTAATTCACCCACCAAAAGCCAGTAGCCTTCAGATACTACAGCAAGCCAGTAGAAGAATACACATTTTTCCCTAGCAGCTGGTGATAGTATGAAATCTATTATGAAAGGTTTAGATCGACAGTTTAATTCTAAAATCCTAATCTTGGAAAAGCAACACCGTCAAATCAATAAAAAACATGTAATGTACATGCCAATACAAATTTAACGTTGATATTTCTGTTCCAGCGCTCTGAACTTTATTATAGAAACTACAGAAATATCAGGAAGCAAAGAGATGAAAATATAGCTGTTCTTGCAGCAAAAGGACGCGCTTATGTTTTATTAAAGTCAAGGAAAAGGTAACACAAAAGTACAGCAGAACTATAAACACAGACCTGTGTACATCTTAGGATCGCCCTAAAATGACCAAATATATAAAGACACGTTCCAGAAGCAGAAGAACAAATTAAAGGGATTTTACTTATTGTACAAGGAATATCTTTACAAGAATTGCAAATTCTGCAGACATATTATCGGCTCACTGAACCTGAATAACTCTCATGCAGAAATGTCTGCTGCTTATCTTTGTTGAAACATGATGTTTTATCTGCTCTTCAGATCACATTAGTCATCTTTCTGGCATCAGTTTCACCACTGAAGAACATACATGCTTTATCTTACATGAAAAAGCCTGTATTATAGCTGTGTCATTGTACCACGAAGACAATGATTGCAACACTGTGCTTGCAAAATAGGGGAAATAAGATGACCGCCAAATACAGAAAAGATGGTAAAAGTCACTGCTTGTCTTTGTAAAGTTTGTTCTACACCCCAGACTGTGGTCTCAAACACTCAAACACTACTTGAGAGTTCTTGCCAGTGTAGACAGATGAAAACACTGTGGGGAGACGTCAGAGGGACTTGACAAATTATTCCAAAATTAAACCGGACCCCAAACTTGCAGTATTTTGAGTTTATTGTGTTTTTCTGATATTGTGATGATTTACAGTCAGTCCTGAGTTTATTCATGCTGTCTCAGAGTTTTCTTATGATCCCAGTTTAGTTTCTTGTCTACTAAGTTCTCTTTGTGTCTTTGCCATCTATGAGTCCCTCGCTCCCTGTCTGTGTGTTTGTCATGTCTCCTTTTTCTGTTTGCGTGTCCCCCTCCTCAAACACTCACCAGACAACCCAAGAAATGAAGAAGTGCCTGAAATTACTGGCGCAACGTCTGAAAGGGAAAACTCTGAATCCCTCCCTATTTCAGAAGCAAAGGAGGAGATTAATATGGAGACAGGGGGAAACGTGTGTAACCCCAGTGGACAAAACCATGGGCCTAATGAAGGGATTGGGCAACATCAGCCCAATCCCAGATTTAGACGCCAACAG